>JAMKCH010036058.1:0-58583 GCA_023653785.1 Ophioderma brevispina
TTGGGCAATAGTGTAATTATAAACTTAGAGTAGTGTAAAGTTATCCATTATGATACCTTGAATGTTGAGTCAAAGTATTTCAAAATTTACGAAATGGCGGCCCATTTTAGATATGCAAATTAGGTTTAAATTAAGAAGATATGTATTTGCACTTCTGGTGGTTGTCCATTATCCAACATCTCATGTTACTTTTTTTACAAATAATCTTCTACAAGACAGGGTATGGCTGTAATGAAGATGATGAAACAGTATGCGACAACTTGAATGGGGCAATTTTGTTTATGCAAAAAAAAAAAATATTAGCAGGCTTAAGCTACGACTTTGGAATGTCTATCATGCAGGAAATTATTAAGTTGAAGTGTCTAACAAGTTGGTAGTACTCTCATTTTGCCACTCTATATGGTACCCATATGTCAAATATCACTCGTGGCCAGCATAAGTGTGTCAGGTGTTTCTACTAGCTAAATGGTATTGTGTAACATGATAAAAAATGCCCCATAAACAAGAATTTTGATATGATTTTGTTAAACCAAACAGTAATTTTAGGAACGCTTTGTGTAGGAGACGATAAGAATGATATCTTGAGAGAGATTGCTAAATTGTGCACAATTGCCTGGGATTCTTCAAATTTCCGGCACACAATTAATTCCACGGGGAACTACCAGTGAAAAATCATGAGAAAATCAGGGTAAAAAAATCCATGTTTCTTCTAGTATTTCTACTGAGGCAAAGAAGACAGACTGATTCATGAGAATTGAAAATACACAAATAAAGCTAAACAAAAAAATTACAAAGTAAAAATCCATGATATTTTTGTTAAGGACTTTTAAATAATTTGTTTTTTTAAAAGAAAATGCCCTAAGCAATGTTGCCCACATAAATTGCCTGATCTTGAAAAAAACCCTAAATATTGCATTTTTGTGCGGGGCATATATCCATTGGAATACAAGTGGCTCCCCCAGGACATCAATAAAAGCTAGTGAGTTTAATCTGGGCTGATGTATCAGTTTGCTCTAAAAAATTATGAAGAATGTCCAAGTGAAATTTGATATGCTTATGTATTCGGTCACACCGTAAACACAATTATTCTTGTGGTAAAATTTTGTAAGTTGCAAAACATCTGTTGTTCTATTGTAGCTTATTATCACATCTAACAAATTGTCAAATAGGCAACATCTTTTTTTCCGAGACCCTCTGCGGACCTCTTGTTAATGCCAAATGTACATGTAGATTTTGCGATAGTTACTAATGAAATATTTAAATTAGATCTGGGTAAAACAAATTGTCAATTGACCTGCTGTTGGTCTCTTGGACAAAATTTCGCGATTGCATGATGCTAGCGGGGGTACAATGTTGCCATGGTACAATAACCTCTGTTAGATTTAAAGGCCACTATCAGATCCACCCAAAATAGTCAACATATTTAAAAGTAAAGGATAAGTCCGTAGAATTTGCACAAGTTATTTTTTCAAATGCAAATAATGCCAAAAAAGCGAAGAAAAAGGAAAACAGCACTCTTTAAGATATGAATATCCATTCAATTAGTGTTGTAGCAAAGTTGTCCGTAAGGACAGTAATAACTAAAAATATCTGATTTTGATTTTGTCCTTTTTAGGATGCTTCTGGTCTAATCATTGCAGGGTATGTTAGGATAGATATAATTGTTACAGACATGCAAAAATCTGATTTTTGATTATTTTTGCAATTTTCTGATTTGGCAATCACTGATAGTACCTTTAAGCACTTTTTAATTTTTCATCATTATTAGGTTCAAGTTATGCCACAGGATTCCATGATGACTATGGACTACAGGGAAGACCGAGTTCGTGTTTTTGTAGACGGCAGCGGCAAGGTCTCAAAGAAACCCCAGGTGGGGTAGTGAAGTTGCTCTTGCTGCTACAAAAAACCAAAGATATTTGACTGTACATGTAGAATCATGTACAAATCTAGATCAATTTAATACTGTACTGTAGAATAAAATATTGATCACATAATTATGGTGGCACAATAGTCATGTAATTTTAGATATGAGCGGTATAGCATCATTTGGGTGGAGGAGGTGCTTCTGAATCAACGAAAAATGTGAAAAAAACATGAACAAACTGCCGGAACATTGCCAGTTGGCCTCAGGAGGTCCCCAAATAGCTGCCTCTATGTACTGAGCTGATACATCTTGTATCTTGCTCTCCATGTGTCCAAGTATTTCCAATGTCTCTCTGCATGTGCCTATCGTTTAGCGACAGTTTGCTGACAATGGCATCTCTTGACCAAGAGCGAGTTTTGTGCAGCCCATTTGAAAACCGCAAACAAGAAGAGGATTATTTGTCTGAAATTAACCCCTGGGCAAACTACATGGCCTATCAAGTCGAGGCTATCAAAGCACTATTTTGATTGGTTACGTTGGTAAGGTCATATCTATTTAATGAGAAAATCAGAGATCTGTAAGAATGGTTGGTATGGTTTACACAGAGATAAGATGGTTCAGGTATTTTATACTTCCACTGCATTGTGTGCAGTAAATTACGCATGTTCCGTCACTTTCCAGCCTGCACTCTAACATTTTTTTACTGCAGGTCAGCCCAGGTCACTGCAGGTTACGGGTTGCAGTACGTTGCAGTAAATAGTGAAGGATTGCAGTAAAAAAATAGGCGGTTGCTGGCCACCGGTTAAAATTAAATGTTCACTTGTTGCAGTACTAATGCGTTGCAGCATAATGAAAGTGATTGCAGTCACGATTTTGGTAGGCTTGCAGGCAGTACTGTACTGCAGTTGCAGTAAAGTATGAATGGACCTTTATTCTAGAGGCTGTCTCAGTTGTGTCCTATAATGAGACAATCAGATAGATCGTATCATAGGTGGTAGTACCCCAGGAGTCAAGCACTTGCGTAGTCCAACAGGAAAGGTGTGATAACTTCTGAGGTCTACGGCAATTCTATTGTATATAATTGGGTTAATGATGTAGGTAGCTAATCAGGACATGGTAGAAAAGGCCGAAAGGTATGTTCAGGTAATGGTATATCTATATATTTTGACCCTTGGTTCCTCAGAGTGATACTCATACTCTATCATGTAATGAGGGGGAGTTTCCATAACCTGACCCATCTGACACACTTTTCTGAGACAAACTTATGAATTTGGAAACCTTTAACGCAATAAACCTGTGCCATTTAGATACTACGGGATGGGTTTTTGAATTTCAATAAAGGGGTCCAGGAAAAGAATGTGTCAGCCTGAGTCAGGTACGGAAACTCCATGTAATAAGCCCAATTAGAGATACTGTAAAGGACCAGGTCCAATCGTAATAGCTCATCCCAGAACCCCAGATTTTACCGGAAGTGGTCTCAAATGTTGTATCTAAGACAAGCTGTATGTTTCTCATTTACACTGTGAAATCTTATAGGCTCAAGGATGTTTGGTTTGGGATATGAGCAAAAATGTGGCTATTGTGTTCAGTGCAGAACTTTACAGGTTGGGCGTTTTGGGTGAAGGTCATTCCATCAAAAGAAAGGCATTAGAAGGCTTTTCACACTGAGTTGTTGATCAATCCACTTTGGATCGATTGCCGTTCTGTAGACTCAAACCCAGCCACCAAATCATTATAATACTTCGCCAAACACTCTGAAACAAATCGCTTATGTGCTCACTCAAAAACAGCACACATTCGTCCACTAAATGCACTTACGTAAAGAGTCTATTGCCATGTTGAATAAAACTATCGGTCCGTTCAATTTCACGAGGGTTAAAAATGAAAAGTGGAGAAAAAATCGCAAAGTGGATTGATCACCAGCTCAGGGTGAAAAAGCCTTAATGTGACCAGGGATACATTGTCAGAAAGAGTTCTGAGTTATGAATGCACACCTTTCCCAAAAGATGAAAAGTGTTGCATTCCCGGTGCATTAAGGGAAACAAGAGATTCAGGGCATCCATGATTGCATCGTGATAGGCAAAAAAAAAAAATGTGTGTTTGTCTCATCCGACCGACCGTCTTCTACCTTGGGGGGAATCGACCATTATTTTTTGGGGGTATAAAAATATTGTTTACAAAATAAATATCCATATGGGAAATATTTCTGTACGGTAACCACGGGTATTGGGGTGTTTCAGAGTCTTGGCAATTCATTTCCAACATTTGGCAAAATCATGCTTTCAATTTTTTAGGGGTATCTGTTATTGCAGGGGTGTCTATTTTTCCAGAAATTCAAAATTATTTTGTTTAGTTTTATATAATCGTCTTAATTTCTTCACCAAATTAACATTGGTTCCAATCCCTAAGCATCACATATTCTCCAAATGACCACAGAGACAAAACCTATTACCCCACCTCAGGGTTACATAAGGACGAATAGACATTCCTGCTCATATTGTGAAATCTCTGTTGCACATAAGCTGAGTACCTTAAAGGGATTAGCCAGCGAAATGGGAGAGATGAAAAATAGTGTAAATGCCTTTTATAAACTTATAAATCAGGGATAAGTGTGATGTACAATTCCATAATACAAAACTGCTTTAATGTAGGAAACACCCCCAATAGTTTGTGAAAAAATGAAGTATTTGAGGAAATTAGTCATACCGTCTCCCGTAAATAGACGTACAACGGGCGTCTCAAAATATACACTAAACACGATTGTGGTTTACAACAGTACAGAATAAACAAAGTCACATCATGTTTGTGTTGAGGTCAAAACTGTTTCCAATCATGGGCACAATATACGCTAAAATCTGGGTAGGTATTCCAGGAAAAGGCATTTTTGATCAAAAGTCGTAATTTGATACGCACGTATAGAAAGTACAGAAGAAGATAAAAAAGTACGCCTAACGTTAATACAAGGATTTCAAGCCAACCATTGCAGGTTATGTTAGCATATCCATTGCCAGTAACAACAAATAAAAATATGAATTTTGATGATTTTTTTCGAAGTTTCGGTCAGGCAAATGCTACTAATCCCTTTAAAGGGACACCAGAGATAATTATGTGTTTACAAATTCCAGAATGTGAACTAACTTGGTTGATAGACACTTTTTGGAGAATGTTCCATAATTAATCAAAACAAAAAAAAATTGACAAGAATGCAAAAACTAAAGTCTCAACTGAGTTTATTCTAATTGGCCCTCTAGGGAATCATGCTTGAAGAATAACTATGTGGATAATAGAAAAAGAGTACGTTAATTAAATAATCATGCTTTTTAACATAATTATACAGCAATTTCGCTTAAAATCCATTCAGGTGTAATTGGAATACATTTAAAGTATCATAAATATGTGTAATCGTAATCCGTAAGCGTTTCTACTTTCTTTAGAGGGACATTCTTAATCATACCTCCACTTACAAAATGTGTTGTAGGAAAATTCGGCGCGACATAATTAACCGTATCGATAGAGGGCTGTCATTTAAATGACGTTGTGCTGTGACGTCAGAATATTTGAGAAACAGCCTGTTGTTGAATCATTGGAAATTTGTATTTACATGTGTAGAAGCTGCAAAAATGGGACCACATGTGCAATCGTAAGGATAGGTGTAGCAAATTAAACCAATCTATCATTGATGGCTACTTTCCCCTGGGTCAAAATTTGGAATAATGAATACTAAATACGCGGATGTCTCATAATATTGCATAAGGACTTTCCAACTACGACGATACGTAAACCAAAAATATGGTGGTGCCCAAAACTATGTTAATGCAGTCGTTATGCTAATTATAATACTTTTGGCACCTTGTTTTGGTTACGCCGTTTGTGGAGGATCCGAATCTGTTATATTTAATAAGTAATTGGTCTCGGCTGTATACTGGCTATACTTGTATATGGTAAATATCAGGTGATCTGTGCCATAGTGTTTGTCATAATCCCTTGGACACGCCATACGCACGCGTTTCTCTGCGTGAATTGCGCCTGCATGCATCCCATCACGTGAATCGTATTGCCAGGAGGGATCTTTGGACAAATGCTATGGTCAGTCATTTTGTTCAAATTTCTTTTCACCCATGCAATTATTTTCAATGTATTGGTATCATTCAAACTGCTGGTACTGGTCACTTCCAAATCCTTTTATTTTTTTAATGCAGTAATGTTCTGATTTACAAGCTCTTGCAAAATTTATGGTTGGACTTATTCAGTGTCATTCCATATAATGTTGTGCATGATGCTTAGTGTACCCCCAAAATAACCCTATCCTGACTAGATCCATATCTTTTTTTCTCATTAACCCCATGTGACCTTTGTCAACCTAATTGTTGTGCTCCATCTTTTCCGATGCAACAGCTCTGTGCTCGTTTTCACATCGTTCTAACTAAGGATTTATACTCAGGATTGGGTTAACCAACATTGCTATTTTTCCTCAATTGTTTTGCATACTAGTTCCTGTTTATCTTCATTATATTTTGTTCCATCTTTTCAAAATACTTCGAAGATATGAGATGAGGACTGACTGTATTTGTGATACCTCTGTCGGTATGCATGCAATAGTCTACGACGTTCAGTCGTCGTCGGCCGTACCCTGGAGAGAGGTATTTGTGTATTTTTTCTACATACAATGATCAGCACGGTGGAGGTGAGACCATGGTTGACCTATAAAATATTTTGTGCGGCACTTTCATCATAGGACCACGATTAATTAACATTATTTTTGTGCTGGTTGCACTTTACGATTTGCGGTTTCGGCATGCTCCATTGCTTGATGGTTACTGTTGTTGTGCCATATTACGTATTTTTTTTGTTTTAGTTTTATTTCTTTCGTTTAACCGGCTATTTTGTTTTTTCCTTTAAATTATCTTTGCCCAAAAATTCTTAATTTATAAATTAACTTTAAAGGTGCAACGCGAGATTAAAATATCAGTAACCCTTAACAAAATTGAAAGTACTGATTTTCGCCCTAATGTAAAGCTTTAAAAAATATCCCCCATCTGAAAGGATTAAGACTGAGAAATGTTTCTTTGGTACAAAAATTGTGAAATTTTAATTCGTATAGAGCAAATACGAAATCAGCCTATGTTTTCATTGAAATATAAGCAAATCAAAATCGCCTTTTTCTCCCTTTTAGACATTTCTGTAGCGAAATACAAGGCAAGAATCTGTGTGTCTAATATATGAATGGATATTATTGACCCAATATTTTGGCTGTGCCTCAAAATCTCTCGTTTCACCTTTAAGTTTGTTTTGTGTAAGTACATGTATAAGCTGTAAATTTGTTGTTGTTATCTGCTGTTGCTCTTTCAGGGCTGGAATTTCGGCGAGAATCGGAGAAGAAGCGATTCTACAAAGATTCTCGTAAACGATTTGCTTGAACAATGTGGATTCTCGTAAAAAGTTCAGAAAATTAACAAGTTAGAAGTAGATGATCTCAAAAAAACGCGGGGATGGGGAAGCAAGATCCTCTTCCCAATCATTCCCCAATCCGTGATTCTCGCACTCAGCGACGAAATTTCTACCCTTGTCTTGTTGGTCCCCGCCAACTTTTGTTGGCGAAGGGGGACTATAGAAATGGTAGCCGTACGGTGGTGTGTGCGTCCCGCGCGATATCTTGGAAAGTAGTGTGGAAGTCCTCTTTACAACTAGATGTATCTCAAGTAGGCGGTGGGTGGGATTACAAAATGGTAGTGACCTGGGTCAAAGGTAAATGTGGTCAAAAATAGGGTCCACATATGGGCACAAAAATAGGCTAAATCGCTTATAATAACGTTGTCAACACGAGATCTTTTGATGGAGCAGTTGGGTGTCCATCCTCACACCATAGATGTCACTAAGTAGGCTGCGGATGATGTTCGGAGGAGGGTTAATGTGGGCATTGGTCAAAGGTCAAATGGGAAAAATTGCAACAATGGTTAAATCGCTATAGGATGGTAGTTTAGGATGATGAAACTTGGTGGGTTGTGGTCAACATTCAGTGCCGAAAATTTTGAAGGTAATTTCAGGTTCAGCGAGGTATCCAAGGTCAAATCACGTACCGTGTGTTGGGTAGGAGGATGAAAATTGGTGGGTGTGGTCAACATTCAGTGCCAAAAATTTGAAGGTCATTATGAAGGTAATCGAGGCATCCAAGGTCAAATCCACAAACATATGGTAGGAGGATGAAAATTGGTGCGGTGTGGTCAACATTCAGTAGCAAATTTGAGATTATTCAAGAGTCATTTAGAGGTCATCCCAAGGTCAAATCACTTACATGTGGTAGGAGGATGAAAATTGGTGGGTGTGGTCAAACCATTCAGTGCCCAAAAAAATTTGAGTCATTTCAAGGTCATCGAGGTCATCAAGCAAATCACTAAAACATGTGGTAGGAGGATGACAATGAAAAATTGGTGGGTGTTGTCAACATTCCCCCCAGTGCCAAAAATTTTGCAGATCATTTCAAGGTTATCCAAGGTCATCCAAGGTCAATCACTGAACATGTGTAGGAGGATGAAAATTGGTGGGTGTGGTAAAACATTAAGTGCCAAAAAACTTGATGGTCATTTCAGGTCATGTGGGGTCATTAAGGTCAACTCCTAATATGTGGTACGGAGGATGAAACTGGGGTTGGTGGTCAAAACATTCAGTTGTTGAACCACTTTGGAAGGTCATTCAAGGTCATGTGGGGGTCACAAAGGTTACAATCACTTAACATATGTAGGAGGATGAAAACAGGTGGGTGTGGTCAACAATCAGTCCAAAAATGTGGTTAGGAAAAAATCCTTCAAGGTCATTCAAGGTCAAATCTTTGCCGGTTGTATGGTAATGGAAACTAGTGAATTGTGCGTGGAACATTCAATGCCAAAATGTGAAGGTCATGTGGTGGTCATTCAAGGTCAAATCACTAATCATTGGTAGGATGATGAAAATTGGTGCGTGCGGTCAACATTCAGTGCAGAACAGAAATTTTGAAGGTCATTCATGTTAAATGGAAGAACCACAGTGTTCAAGAACACTTTATTTCAATAAATTTCCTGAGATCTTAAAATTGTGGCGTGTGTTCTTTAGCTACTGCAATGGGCGGGGAACTTTTGGTCGAGAACCGCCTTGTTTAGTCTCAGACATCTTGTTTTGTTTTCTTGTGTGTGTGTCCTCTGTGATTCTCATTGGCTATTATCGTCAAGGTTTTATTCTTTTGTTCTCCAAATTATGTTATCTCTTCTCTTCTCTCACAGGTACAGCTTTATTTGGTTTTATCACTGGCTTATTTATAAGTTTTTATTATTTATCCCAAACACCCTCCACCTCTCCGTTTGAACATCTATTTACCTCTATCTTTTTATTCCTACTTCACTTCCCTTTTACAACTTAACTCGTACTCGCATCTCCCCTTCACATCTTTCCTTACCCTCCCGACATAACCTCCTGTGTCTTCCTCTAGAAAACTCTTCCTTTCGTCTTTTTCTTATTTTCTCTATTTCTCACTGATTTCTGTGCATAGTCCTTCAGTTCTCTCTTATCCCAATTCCACCGCCTCTTTCTTCTTCCATGTCACATTCAACAATACATATCCTACCGTTCAAACAATATATTCATGACGATGACTACCTTGCTGCACTGTTCGAATTCTTTACTGACACTAGACTAAATATCACCAAACTAAACTCCTTGTTATCAACCAATCTCAACTGACCCCCTATCAATTAAAAATTGTGACCATCCCTACTCACTTAACCACATGACACACCAAACAAGGATTTCATTATACACCGAGGACGGTTGTGTTATACCTTAACATCATCAATTACCGACTCATATTCAATGTTAATTCATTTCAACTGCCGTAGCATCACTACAGCATTATGAAGAAATCGCCCACCTTACATGGGCATGCTCAATCCACACTAGTCATCATAGCTTCACTGAACATGGCTCACAGATGCCAAAATCCTGCCCTCACTTCAGTGGTTCCACTTAGTCAAGGTCCACTCACAGGTAGAGGAAGGGGGGGTGGGTCTGCAGGTACATTCACAACTCACATTGCAAACAGGTCATGGCACAACTTGTTAGACCAGAATCAGAACTATTATTCATGGAATAAACCATCACCATCAATAAACAAACCAAAAAAAATGTAATCGTTGGTGTCACCTAAGACTTCATGAATACACCGTTCAGCAATCAACACTAAAAAATACGAACCCTACTAACTAATCTCAGCAAAACTAACAAGGACATCTTCATTGGAGGTGACCTTAAACATTAATTGCCGCAATTACTCTAACATCACACCCATCAAACGATTTTATAAACCACCACTTGACTAACTTCTTACATTCCCAAATACTAATCTTCCAACCAGAATAACTCACAAGCAGTGGCGGCGGGGCGCAGGGGGGGCCATGGGAGGGGGGGGGGCAATTGCCCCCCTCCAAACCATTTTTTTCTTGCCCCCAGTTTTGCCCCCACTGGTCGAAAGAAAAAATGAGGATTTCGGGCAAAATTCAAGTGTGTGGGGCCCAAAAATCAGCGATTTTTGGGCCAAAATTGGTGAAAATTTCCAAATTTTAAATATTTTGCCCCCAGATTTCACTTTGCCCCCCCAGAAAAAAGAGGGCTGGTGCAGCCACTGCTACAACACCGCCACACTCATGAGAACATTCTCACTACGAACCAACATAAATTCCACTCCAGGTATCCTGTCACAGATATCCCCGACCACTTCCCATATTTTATATCACCCCGACAAAAAACAAAAGTCACAATTACAGTCGTATACAGGCGTGCTACAGAGGAGACAACATCCGCAATCTTCACCGAAAAAACTAGTACTGACCTGGCCAAAACCACGATCACCAAGGGATGTAGCCAGGGGGGTTGCGGGGGGCGACGACACCCCCCCAAAATGACAAAGGTCCGCTTTATGATTGTTAAAGGTCGCTTTTTCATGTTTAAGGTCAGCTTTGTAATGTAAAATGTTTTCCGCTCTGTCTAAATTTGTGGTTGAAGGCTTGTTTTGAGATGGTCTCTGATGAATAATCAGCGTTTAATACTATTGCATTACGCCGTAGGGGTGGTGTTTGATGTTTTTCTTTTTTTTTTACCTGCTTCTCAACGCTGTGATGGTGTCCTGTCACCTTTTATATTGGGGAATGAAATGGATTTGAGGGCTCCTCAAATTTAAGGACGACAATGCGAAAAATACGCGCCTTATGATATCAAAATCGATACGACTACCGGGTAAATCAGGGGGGTCCCAAAGATGATCGGAACACACACCTTTAAGCATTTTAAAGTGGCCTTGAAGATGTCATTTACGACCGTTTCTAGACCTTAAAAAGTTGGATCCTGACATTTAAATAAAGCATAAAAATTACCATTAATATTTCTTGACAATTGGGGCATGTTACGCTTAGCCACTTACAGGGGTCTTTACTACAACAATATCCAATACAACAGTACCAAAATGGACTTTGATGAAAAATTGGGGTGCGATTTGTTTACATTTTGAAGAAATCTCTGATAGTGTGGCTTTAAGCGTTTTACATGGGACTCCATTTAAATCAAACATAAAATATATATTCTGAACTCACACAGTGGCATTCAAATATCATTAACAATGGTTGGCAATTTTAGTTGCTGTGCATTGCAAAATTGTGAAAGTTGCTGGTAATTGTTATTGTATGGTGCCTTGAAATAAATATATGTAAACTATGCACTGATATAAGATAATGCAGCATGTGGTTTTAGACTACCCATATGGTCGCACATCCATCATATCTTGGACTGGATAATCTAAAACACTAACTTAATTGTACAACATATGTTTTGTGAATATTCCAAAAGGCAATGGGATCTAGCAAATTATGCTTGACTCTGAAGTCAGCCAAAATCAAGTCCTTAATATTTTGGTTTAAAAAACATGCAGCCTAACAGAATTTAACGAGAGCATCAAGGATGCTGTGGCTTACTCCAGAGGTGTGGTGTTGAGTTGTGCAATGAGGTGAAACCACTTATAGGTACAAGCAACAAATGGCATGCTAAGTGATAATTCCCATATCCTAACGTCCCTTAACTGCATTTTTTCCGCTTTTCAAAAAATCATGGAGTGGACCCGTCTTGTTTTTAGGGAGAAATTGCCCCTAGATCTAACAAGAAAAATAATGCTACCACCTTTTTTGCGGTGATTGTCAGGTATGTAGTCTTTTTTCCGAAAAGGATGTTAGGGATATAGGCCTGTAGCCAGTGAAATTTGTTCATTGTTTAGGCCAAACAAAAAATCAAGTTTGTTTCCAGTAGGTAGTCCAAAAACCTAAATGTAAAATGCACTTTTTATTTTTAATTTAAAAAAAAAAGAAATTGAAAAGGGTTTCCCCAGAAATTGCTCAAATTGGCTAAATGGCAAGTCAAGACAGTTGCAAATCATACTTGATTGTCCAATTATTAGTTTTTAAAACAAAAATATTGATTTGGATCACTTAGAACGTTTCAATTTTATAAGATATCTATCATCTGTTTTTGTCTAAAATTGCAAATCTCCTCAGTAAATAAAAGAAAAAACAACAACAAAATACGGTAAAATGGCTCTAAATTAAATTATGGATGGGGCATACTACTGCAACAACTTTGCATCCCCTGCTGATGCCCCTACACTCCATCAACCACAGCTCCCCACCCATCACCCAACCCTTGGATCCTGTATCCATCATTTACCTGACATGCTACCCCCACCCACACCAACAACTCCACCAACACCATGGAATACTGACTTGTTCTGTCACCACATGATTGCAGTACTCCATCACCAGGGGCACGCAAATGCTTACCGACTAACTAATAAGGTTAACAAAAACTATTTTTGCACATTGCTTTTAAGGTGTTATCTCAGGGATTAAACCGTAAAATTTAGATGAATGAGGATTAGAAGACTTGTGTATGGCCCAGGCCAATGGAGATTAGTAACGAAATTATTTTACAGTACACATTACTGCGTTTTCTCAACTTATTACACTTTGACGAAAAATGAATTTTCTTCCATTTGACATCTTCCCCAATTTTTCAATTTCCCAGAATTGTAGAAGCAAAACTACATCCTCGTGAGCCTGAATATTATGTCATAGTTATTAACCCTGATCTATGTTATTAAGCTAAATTGCATTTGTATACAGGGTGTCTCAGAAAGACTTACCCTCCAGAAACGGCCATTTTTTTTTGCTTCCTTTAATCATTCGTATCCCTTTTTTAAGCTTTATATATAAAATAATGTACTCTTTTGACATAATGGTGAAAACAGAAAGAAAAGTTGAAAAAATACCAAACAATGACTATTTCCCTAAAATGTGCAAACCTACTTTGTCCACACGGCTAGCATTAGCAGAGGAAACCAATGATGCAAATATCCCCAACATAAAATGTTTAAGAAACTCCTGGTCCCAATAATACTCTCAAATCCCAAGGTCCTTGCTGGTTCTAGATTTATTGTTCAGTTCTCAACGCACTGCAGCATTATTCACGGCTGATTGGTCTGTTCTTTGACGACCATATCTCTCTCGCCTCCTTGCACCCGTTTTTACAGATCTGCCATACTTCCAGAAATTTTCCTCTGGTCCCTTGATCCTCGACTGGAAAAACCTAACGTTGAGGGAAAATGTTTACCATTAACAATGACGATGGCCTTCACACAAGAGCGTTTCCAGTAGAATTTCCATTGTAGGATCAAAGCCCATGCCATTATTTAACAAGTGGCAACTTTACCAAATTCATATTTGCATTAAGATGGGAGTCCGGATGAGGAGTGGATTTATGGTCACTCATTCTGAATGAACAGATTACGTGCATGTTTCAGGTACTTTTTAGGCAGACATGTGCGACAAAAATAATTGAATCCTGAAACTGACATTGCTCAATCCAGAAAAGGACAATGGACAGGGTTCTCGGTTTTTCTAGCCGTGGACAAGTTAGGTTTGCATCCTTGTTGGGAAATCCAGTCCTTGTTGGTTATTTTTGTCACCGCGTTCTTTTTTTTGTTTCAAGATGTTAAAACAAAAGTACATTGTTAAGATAAATAACAACGAAACAAGAAATCAAGAAGGAAAAAAAGAAACATATCACACTCATACGAAGACAAAAAGGGTGGGCCGTTCTTTCATGGGCTGGTAACACTCTTTCTGAGACACCCTGTAGCATTCCCCTTCCGGGCAGCCACCAACGCACGACCAAAGCAACTATGTATTGAGGAAACGTGCCCACCGGGTCAACCACAGAGTCTGAATAGTAGTATTCACTTAGCCGGTCAAACCGAAGTTACCGTAAGCACTCGGGGTATAAGCCCACCCTTCGGTATAAGCCCCACCCCCAATTTATTAAAGAAAATCCAGGAGCTAGCATACACTGGAGTATAAGCCCAGGTGGTAATTCAGCATTAAGGAAACAATATAGAGCCTTCAAAGTTGGGCCCAATGCATTGGGATGGCATGTTTGCTATAATACTTTGAGGAATGTGCTTGTGACCATTGATGGTAATTCTGTCGAATAATTACTCTTGAAATGCTCTTTATTGCAATTTTTGTATCTGATGTTTGCTCCCCAACTTCTAGCCCCTCCCCGGTTATAAGCCCACCCCCAATTTTGAAAGTATACTCTTCTTTTTGGGGGGTGGGCTTATACCCGAGTGCTTACGGTACTTATAAAATTTTTGTCAGTACAGGAACTCTCCTGCAACTTTTGGTCTTTGTTTTTTTTTTTTTTCTCAATTTTGGCTTTCTCTGGCTTGCTCTTAATAAACCTGTACCCCGGGGGGGGGGGGGGGGGGGGGGCTGATATGAGGCTCAAAAATGGGGTCCTCTGAACTAGTGTCAGAAAATTTCAAAAAAAAGCTGCATCTCCCTCAATTTCAGCTACTTTTGAGGAGTTTTGAAAAAATTTGGTAGAATATGGCTGTGGACATGAAAAGTAGGGGTCCCTCTTGGAAAGGAAAATGGTCCTAACATGGGGGTCACTTGGAATGAAAAAGAGCCTGAAAATGAGGGGCTTATAGGCGGTACATAACCATATGTGAGAACCCCCCACTCCCGCAACTGTAACATTTATTGTTTTGTTGTCTGCTGTCATACGCCACATTTTTAAACATTTTAATGTTTCTGTACCACATTTTTTTTTTCCAATTCACACACATCACCACACCATGGACACATACGCAAACACACACACAAATGCACACCTACCCCACTCCCCAACCTGTACATTTATTGTTTGCTGTCATACGCACATTTTGAAACATTTTTAATTTTATGTACCACATTTTTTTTTTCCAATTCACACACACACAAACACATGGACACATGCGCACACGCAAACACACACACAAATGCACACATACACAATAGTTCATAAAAATGATGAAGTGGCATTCAAAGGAAAAAAGAATCATTTTTTAGTTGTCATACAAAGAAAACTTTTCTAAATTTAAGAGGTAACATACTCCATGTGTGACAAAATCATATGTTATAAAAAAAAAAAAAAAAAAAACCCTACTAACAATGCATGCAAAGAGTCGCCAGACAACTACAGTGAACCAAGAGTATTGACTATAATTGATTTTTGTCTTACAAGAAATATTGAGTGTTACAAGTGTTACAAGCACTTTCTGTGTGTTTCTTGATAGTTATGCCCTGTTTCTTGCATGTTAATGTATTCCAAGGGGGTGAGTGTTTTGGGCCCTATAGACCTTTTGCTCAACTCCTCCACATCACTGATTTGTTTTCATACTGTGTAGTAATTGGAAATAAAGTTTGATGAACATATTGATCTGTCACCCAGCACTCTCTTATAGACTTACTTCGTAAGCCAATAAATTAAACCATGTGAAAATTGATTAGAAAGTATAGAAATTTACAATGTAAAAAAAAAGATTCATTAGAAATTCAGAAACATTTTAGGCCATAGTTAGCCTTTTAAGGCATTGCGCTTTATATCTTAGTGCCTGTATACAGTGTGGTATAGTGCTCTGGGGTCTCTTATGCATCGCTTTTCTGCATTCATTTTGTTCGTTTTAATTTTCTTTTTTTCTGGGATAAATCTTCCTTTTGTGGAAACTGATTGGGCAATAAATATTAAGTCGCTGTGGGAATGCATTGCGGTCATTTGGCATTGTTTTATTTTCTGCCCAGGCCATTTGTATTGTGGTTAAAGAAGGGGTTGAGTTGACAGATAATGTTGGCATGAGCAATAGCTAAATCCCCCATATGATATGCTTGCACAGACCTATTCCTATTTGTGCAAAGACATCTCTCTCCGCTCAGCCGAGGGCTTCACCCTGGGTACGTGCCTCCAGCAGTCCTGGTTGAGGCGTCCTTGACAAAGACTAGGCCATAGTTACAAATCATAAAGCAATTTTGAGATGTACTTATGCATGGGTTGGTCTGTTATAAAATGGCATAGGTAGATCAATGCGGCCCTTTTATGGCAAAAGGGCGTAACTCGAGTTACACCTTTTGCCTTGAAAGGGTTGTCATGCAAAACCAATGCATTATGGGATACATTTTTCTCTTTAAATGTTGAGCCCAAG
The DNA here is from genome assembly GCA_023653785.1 of Ophioderma brevispina. NCBI lineage: Eukaryota > Metazoa > Echinodermata > Ophiuroidea > Amphilepidida > Ophiodermatidae > Ophioderma > Ophioderma brevispina. The sequence continues at coordinate 16,449 of JAMKCH010036058.1, forward strand.
TAATGCTAAATTTTTTTTTTTTAAATTTGTATCCCATAATGCATTGTTTTTGCAGGACAACCCTTTCAAGGCAAAAGGTGTAACTTGAGTTACGCCCTTTTGCCATAAAAGGGCCGAATGGACCTGAAATTAAAGGGTCCATTGATCTAATAAAATACTAATCCAAATCTGGTATGTTTGTCAGTGTTTATGGCTATCTGTGTTTTTGGTGGGGGGGTATGGTATTGGTGTGCATGTGGCTTTTTTTAATGTATGTTTCAATATATTAAGTTGTCTTTTGATACCCTGGCTTGAAAAGTTGAAGGGGGATTTTGCAATAGCATGCATGTCTGTATTATGTTCCAGTTTGGGTAGGTTTGGGCTTAGATTGTTGTTGCTGGTTTTTGTTTTTCAAATATTCTTCGAAAAGTCCGACTGAAACCAGACTTGGGATTAAGGTACAATAGGGGTTCCTTCATATGGATGATGTCAATGGCCATGGACCAAGGTCAAAGGTCATCTGAGGATGTTCCATACTGCCATCTTGCCAGGGGATCACACAAGTTTACTTGCTGTATTTTTAAACTGTTAATTGCAATTGCCACCAAACTGAGGTGCCATGCCAAACTGTTTCTCGTCGGAACTGTTTAAACAAGGCGGTCCTCGAACCACTAGTGTCACCTGCTTGGGCAATTACAGGGTTGTCTACAACCATTGTGAAACCTTGGATGACCCCAAATTTAAAAATTTTCAGAACCAAATGTTTACCACACACCAAGTTTCTTGACCATACAACTATTTGTAAAAATTTGACCTTGGATGACCCCAGATGACTTTGAAATGACCTTAAAATTTGGTATCAAATGTTGAACTACACCCACCAAGTTTCATAACCATACGTAATTATTTAACTGTGGATTCCCACGTGTCCTTGAAATGACCTTCAAAATTGCTGGTAGTGAATGTTAACCACACTCGTCAAGTTTTCATTGCCCTGCACATTCCCACCCAGCAAGTATCATCTTTATATGCCTCTTGGTGGTGGAGATACATGATTACAAGCATTTTTAAAGTGTTGTTAAGACGGTTTACATTAGCAAACTCTAGAGGGAGGTGTTCATGCAGTATCAAGCTGATAGCGCCTGTACAGCACTAAATTGCTTCACTGTGTGGTTCAATGGAGAAAAATCACTTAAATTGATCTAAAAACTTTAAAACTAAATCTAAGAACTTCTAAGAACAAGGGGTGTAAGTTTGATTCATGAACTATCCTATAGTGAACACCAGGTTTTAATGGGGTCGAAGCACCGTAAAGCACAAAGAACATTTTGTGGAGAAATTACAACCTTCCCATACAGTAAAGAATAGGAGGTCAATGAGGTCACATACAAAAGTGTACATTGTACATGTGCGTGCTTTCACAACTGCACACACACGATTTTGGATCATTTTGGCATGAAGTTTTGTCTGTAATTCGGCTAATACTTAGGCTACGTATTTGATTGACTCCTCATTTTAAAGGAAAAGTAATTTACTTTTCAGTGAAAACACTTTCAGATTAAAATAATGACCGTATAAAATTTGTGAACATTCTTAGTGTTGTAGATAAATTATGCAAATTAAGTAATATGACCCCCCAAAAAAATGTTACAGGAACAAAACCTGCCCCACTGAATTCTGTAGTCTGTTTTGCGCTTATCCACATTTCAATGGGAACACATTTTGTGTAAATGACCGGCTCCTAACCACCTGCTTAGGCTCTTTTTGGATTACCAATATAGCCGTTAGTGCCTCAATTACGAAGCCCAGGTTTCCAATCCATTGTATAGAGATCAGTGACTACCACCCACCAAGTCTGGTGGCAGTTAGAGTTAAAATGTCCGTGCAAGTGCCACAATTTGAACAAGCGGTTCTCAAACCACTAGTGTCGCCTGCTAACGCGATCCATCTTTCCTTCACTCTGCACAAGTTGACTTTTGACCTTGGTATGTGACCTTTGATCCCACTATGACATGCAAGTGTTTTAATGTTTGAGCAATGACCTGAGTTTGATATAAAATTGGATCGATTAAGCCCAATTGGTCGAGCTGCAAAAATATTGGGCGAGACGCAGTCGAGCCTAATATTTTAAAACTCATAGGGAGACCAATTAAAGGTGCATTTCGTGATTCCAGCACTTTCAGTCTTATTCATGGTTCGCTAGATATCCTTGCACAAAATTTGAGTTGATTCCGATCTTGCGGTTTTGTGTTATGAGCAATTCTTTATTTCCCACGGTACCATAGGCCACTGTGCTGTAATTTCTGTCCGTTTACTTTTTATTTTCTTACAAATACGACCGAATTTTCACGTAATATTTGGTACACTTGGATTACTAAGGCTAACGTTTCAGTATAAAAATCTCAACTTTTTTCAGGCAAGTCGGGGGGACGAGGTTGGTGATCACGAAATGCCCTTTAATATTGAGGGTAAATCATCCAATTTTATCATTAATTATCATGTTTTGGATCCGATATTTTCACACACTTGGGACTCCTCAAAACATGATAATGGTGGCAATTGGAGTCAAGCAATTTGTAAAAGGTAACCAAAACTTTAATACACATACATACACACGGACAGACAGAATTTGGGTTAGTGTGTGCCTCCTGCAAATCCTTGCTGGAGACACAAAAATTGGTTTCCCCTTTTCTTCACTCTCTGCACAAGTTGACCTCTCATGACCTTTGATTTTGGAATGGATCGACCTTTAACCCTACCATGACATGCAAGTGTCTATAGTGCACGTATGACTTGAGTTTGGTGGCAATTGAAGTTAAAGGTGCTTGTTCTGATTTTGTCTTTTGTGTTCTCTACTTGATATGAGAGCCTGACACTCGCACATAAGCCCCATCAAGTATCGTGGGAAACAAACTTGCAGTTTTTATGGTAGAAGCATTAATGCATATTGCAAAGCCTTATTCAATACTGTGGTAATGAAACAGTGTTTTTTGTGGGCCGCCAGCATAGCTGGCAGGACCACTTTTCAATCAGTGTGCATTTGTTGTTGGTATGGTGTGTGTGTGTATGTGTCACTAAAATGTTAATTTTTTTATGGAGCGGCCCACAGCTTATATTCTTTGAATATAGTGAGCGTGAAAGCCGAGAACTGCCAAATTCTAGTTTGTTTATATCTTGAGGGCTCAAATGTCAGGACAACAATGAGAAATATACGGCCTTTCATCTGATATCAAAATTGATACTACTCTGGGTAAATCGGGGGGGGGGGGGGGGGGGGGGGGGTCTCAAAGACGATCGGAACAGGCTTTAGGTGTTCACGTAAAGCAATTTGAAAAAGAACCGAAACTTTAACACGCCCAATGGCGTAGCCAGGAGGGCAGAGAAGGCGGTGCCCCCTCCAATATTTGATTTCGTCAGTTGAGATGAGCCCATCGGTTTACTTGAAAAATTCAGGTCACGGCACTTGCAGGCCTTGGAGGAATGTTGAAATTACCAGCTGCTTGTTTCATAATCATTAGTTTTTTTTAGAATTTCCCTTATAGGTTTCACAATATTGTTCAAAGTTGCAATCAGTATGTTAAATAAAATCTACTGTTTGATTGACAATAGATTGATATTAAATAGGAGAGCATAAAAATCCCAATAAAAATACATCATTTATGGAATGCATGTCAGCAACATATGGGACACTACCCAAGGACCATTGTATCCAAGTATCATGAAAATTGATTGACATGTGGATACACCAAACAATTTTATAATTCTGACCATTTTGGGCTATGACCTCTGATAACCTTTGACACAACTCGTGAGAGGGGGAACTGTGGGAACTACCCAAGGACTATTACATCAGGGGTGTGATTCTGTTGTCTGCTGAATTAATGTCACTGACAACATTAATTACAAAATCATTCTGTTTACCCATAAGAATGCTGATTTGGTCTTAATCATTTCGGATGAGGGCAAGAGAAGATATCAGTAGCTTCCAACAATGCATTGCTTCCAATGGAGGTTTTTGTACAGGCAGTCATGTGAATCGTTAGAGATGAAACATTCTTGAAATGCAATTTGTGATCAGTACTGTCAGTTTAGCCATGTTTCATCTCATACGATTCACATCAGTACCTGTACAAAACCTCCATTGGACGCCAAGGTATTGGGGAAGCTAACTCTTGATGAGGGCGCTATGTATTTAAAAGCTTTACAACCATGCCAAAATATCAATTGAAAGGGGGAGGGCAGCCAAGAATCCCAATTTCAGAGGGTCGCCATTGGTTGTAACGTTTAAAACAAAATCATGATGAAAATATTCTTAATGTTCTATGTTGTCAAGGAATATTTTTCTTCCAAAAAACGTGGAGCTGAAGAATCAACTCACTGGATGGGTTTCATTCCGAATTTTTTGTATGAATAACGGACAGACAAGGACGAACTTGTATGTGGGGCATGGGACCCACCCAGGAATGACCAACATCAAAGCACCCAAATGGTTTGTGGTTTGCACTCTGTTTGCCTGTAATTTTCTTTGACATTTTTGGTGAGTTGCTATAATGAAACAAGGCCTGGCCGCCCCGCCTGAATTTGAAAAATATCTTGAGGGCGCACTCCACTATTGTGCACATTGTGCAGTGTCTCTTATTTAGACGATTCTAAACAGGTAGATCAATGGTACGCTTGTTTTCAGGATTTTTTACCAAATAAAGGATTTTTCCACAAAACTCGATCACACCCCTGTTTACATGCAGGCATTAAAATTGTGCATGTGGAAACCGGCAGGGAAATTATTTTAGGGTTAACCTTTTTCTCACAGACCCACTACCAGAAAAGAAGTCAATCCTTGCACCTGTTTGTCAGACTAACAAACAAGGCGGTTCTCGAACCACAAGTCTCGCCTGCTTTCGCGCCTTAACTCTAAGACAAAAGCGCCCACCTAGTGCAACTGTGCGAGTACCAGGTGTCCCAAAAAGTTGTGCAAGCCGATTAAACTCCAATTTCTTAAATAGTTTTACTTCCCACTCTTTCATTGACCCCACCCTAGGGGGCACAACTTTCCATTGTGGAGATATTAATCGTGCACGTTGAATTCCCCCCCCCCCCCCGCCGCACGAGCCAAAGTCATAGATTTTAGGAGTAGCACCCCTGGTTTTGCATTTATAGTATTCTTTAATTCCTGCTCTTTCTTTGACACCACCCAGGGGTCACAACTTTTCCATTGTGGATATATTAATCAATTAAATCCTCAACAAGAGAGCATAACGAAGATGTTTAGGAGTAGCACCCCCTTGTTTGCATTTTGATAGTATTCTATACCCTCACTTTTTCATTTTGACACCACCCTAGGCGTCACAACCTTTTCCTGTGTGGAGATATTAATCTTGAACAGTCCCCCACAGAGCACAAGTAAGAGATGTTTAGGAGTAGCACCCCCGGGTTTTGCATTATAGTATTCCATACTTCTCACTCTTTCATTTGATACACCAAGAGGTCACAACATCTTCCGTTGTGGATATATTAATCTGAAATGTCCCCAATAAATCATAACCAAGAGATGGTTAGGAGTAGCACCCCCGGGTTGCATTTATAGTACATTCTTTATTTCCTTCTCTTTTTTGAACACCACCCCCGGGGTTCCACAACGTTCCATTGTAGAGATATGAATCATGAAAAGTCCTGCAAAAATCCCTTAAATCACATAATTTAGTAAAAATATGAAAACTGTATTCATTTTGGCACACACTATTTTGAAAAAATCATGTAATCCCCGTTTAATTTGAGTTTCCTACGGGGTCCAGAAAAGCGTTGAATGAAACACTTTGCATTGTTGCACTTTTCCAATAATTTAAACCAGGCTGGCCACCCAAAAGACTGACCATAACTAGAAAAATCATTTCATGAAAACAGGCACTGATCTAGCTATATTGATGTTATTTGTTTTATACCTTTTGTTGTGTTGTATTCCCCCCCCCCTTTTGATAAGTGCTTCTTGTTTTGGTACACCCACCAAATCACACACAGCCATATACTGCCAGATAAACACGGCTGACCTAATTTTTGTAAGGTAAACAAAACTCCTGAATCAATTCTTTTTGACGGGTAGTATTTCACCCTGACCATTGACACCTGAGAATTTGGTTGAAATGTACCAAACAAGTTAGCTTTTTGCAATTTTAAAATAATCAAAGAATGCCCCTTTAAGTGGCCACATGCACTTTTACCACAATTTATGATCACACAAAAGATGTACCATATCGTAGTTCATGTAGCGAAGGAATTTTTGGATATCCAATGTACCATTTAAGGGATACAGCATTAACGCATAGTTAATTAGATCAATTGCATCAACCATGCCCCTTTAATTGATCCCTTGCATTTGACGCAATTGCGATTCATACAAAGATATTCGGCATAGAAGTCTCATGTTAAAAGCGAAGAAATTTTTGCATATCCAGTACCATTTCAGTGATACAGCTGTGCTATTTAATTAGATCAATTGTATCAAAATGCCCCTTGAAACGGCCCACCTGCACTTGAGACCCAATATATATTCATCACCCAAAGATGTATGGCAAAGTATTCTTTCATGCAGCAAAGGATTTTTTGCTATCCGATGTACGTTTCAGAGATACAGTAATTAGCATATTTAATTAGCTCATTTGCATAGCTAAGCGCATGTATTAGCATACGTTCAAAATGCAAAAAGATGCGCACCATGAGAGGCTTTTCATGCATGTGAAGGAATTTTCCGTATCCAATGTACCGTTTCAAATTATAGCAATTACGCTGAGTTGGCATATAATGAGCTCATTTGCCATTACTTTAATTTGCCCGCAAATAACCCCTAAATCTAATCAGTTCGAGAACTCTCCAGCCGCTCCTCCACCAAGTAACATCATCATACGCCTTACGAACTCCAGAAAACTGTACACAAGCCTTGCGGGAAAATTTTTCGTTACTTATGCATTAGATACTTAATTATCATATTTTACGCCCAAATCTAATCAGATCAGGTCGAGAACTCGTGGATCCGCTTCTTTCCACCAAGTTACATCATCATAGCCCTACGGAACTCCAGATAAATCGTACACAGCCCATGAACACGGCATAGGCGACAGACAGCATGACAGACAGACATACAGAAAAGTGATTACCTAAAAGTCTCGCCGAACAAGTTCAGGCGAGACAAAAAGGAATATGCCACGAATGGCATTTAAAACAGCTGTATAAATCATAAGTTTACATGGTAAAATATGAAATTCTACTTCATATAATATTTATATTTGGTGTATTTGTAATGATTCTTAAAAGTATATTGTCATATGTCTTTGGAAGAACTTTGTGGAAATATATAGGCTCTACTGATACACAAGACTTTGTCAGTAACGCACTTACAGTGGGATAAAAATTACTTGGACAAGGAGATACGCACAACCTCATTAAGCACACAGTTCCTGAGGTCGGATGCATTCTTCGACCAATTAACACATCACAAAACTAGGTGTGATGTTCCTCCTGGGTCACGCAGTCTAAGCTCGCGTGTGTTTATTCGTCCAACAAATTATTAAGCAGACTAACAAGATTGCACATTGGTCAAATTTTCACAATGAGCAGGCCCCAAGTAGCAAGAGGGGATGCAATGCGCCCCAACCCGATCCACCAAAGGGCATTTTTCTAGTGGACAAAAGGGGTCAAAATTTGGGTGGACAATTAGCATAGGGTCCTTTCTAGATCTAAAAAACAAAATGTTTAAAGGGGCATTTCGTGAATCCACAAGGCCCCGTCCTCCGACTACCTAAAAAAAGTTGAGCTTTTGTATCATCTGAACCATCGGGCTAGGTATTATATGTGGTGCCCAATCTGTGTGCCCAATCTGACATACAAATCCACTCAAAGCAAGTAAAGTTTATACATTCATATTCAACACAAGAAAATTGAGATAAATACCTAAATATTTCGATGCGTACTGCATACATCCTCATCAGGAGGACGCCTGAGATGTACTTGTTGAGATGACCTTTTGGTCTGATAAGAGCATTATATAATGAAGGAAGTTCCAAGCCCTGGTCACGGTTGAGTTGAGGTGAAAGTTGTCTAATTTGGATGGCCTCCCGTACTTGTCGGGGAAATTCTCTGTCCTCTCCAAAACCTTTACATTTTCCCAGTCAATGTTGTGAGAGGCAGTGGAGCTATGTTCAGATACAGCAGATAGAGTTCTGCTGGGGGCTGCAGATTTATGTTCTTTCAGGCGCTGCCCCAATTGTCTTCCAGTTTGCCCAATGTATGTCTTAGGGCATTGGGTACAGCTAATTTGGTAAACGCAACCAGAACGGTTCTCCACTGGAACTGGGTCTTTTGGTGATACAAGGGTTTGGCAAGGTCAAAAGCCCACTGCCGATAACCACAGTTTCCTAAGGCACCTTCAATATATAATGCTCTTATCAGACCAAAAGGTCATCTCTGGTCAAGCATAAGCGCTGGCTCCACCAGTACATCTCAGGAGTCCTCCTGATGAAGATGTGTGCAGTACGCATCAAAATATTGAGGTATTTATAAAAAAAAAAAAAAAAAAAATGAGGTATTTATCTCAATTTTCTTATGTTGAATGCAGCGTGCAAATTCCCCGGTATCGCATCGCAAAATGCGACGCATTTCTGCAAATACATCGCAAATCCTGCTATGCAATTTTCCCGGGCAATTTTCGGAAGTCCAGCATTGGAGCAATGACAATCCCTACACGAAAAAATCATAAAAATATGATCTCAAAGGTTTCACCAAAAGTGAAGAAATAGTGTACATAAGAATCCTTACCTGGAATTAAAAAAAAATAAGTCTTTATTTGATCACTTTGTTGACACTTTGTTGCAAAATATGTTAAAGACAAAGACAAATTCAGTTTCCAACCAATTTTATTAATGGTAACAATTCATGAAATACAATAAAACAATGATAACTTCATTGGATTCAAAATGCTAATCAAAATTAAGGAATTGCTATGCAAAATAAATATTGCATAGCAGATTTTGCTATGCAATATTTAAATTCAAATTGCACGCTGGTTGAATGAATGTATAAACTTTACTTGCTGTTATATCTCCAACACGTATGAGCATTCATTGTGAAATTCAATCACCTCTGCAAGAAATTCGTAATTTTGTATTTTCTGTCCGTAAACAGACAGAAATTACTCTACAGTGGTCTATGGGAGATTGCGGTACGAACATTTGCTCATAAAACCAAAACACAAGATCAGAATCAACTGAAATTTTGAGAATCAGCTTTTCTCAAGGATATCTAGCAAAACATTAACAGATCAGAAGGTACTAGAATCACGAAATGCACCTTTAAAACTACCTGTTAAGTCAGGCCCGTACGCAGGGGGTGCGGCCGCACCCCACAAAAAAAAAATCCACAATAGGGAAAAAGGTCAACTTTTTGCTGAATCTTTTGTTCTTTTGTTAAAAAGGTCCAAAATTCAGAAGAATTTTGTCAAGAAAGTCCACTTTTTGGTGATGAAATGTTCAGAAAGTGCAAAAAAGGACCATTTTAGGGGATTAGGTCCACTTTTACCAAAAAGGTCAACTTTTCCTAAAAAAGGTCCACTTTTTCAAAGTCCCGCACCCCCCAAAATAAATCCCGCGTACGGCCCTGTGTTAAGTCCAGTTTTGAGAGGTTACGTCCACTTTTACATGCTTGCCAATTTCTCCCGCCCTCATAAAAAGTCCACATTGTGGTTGATGTACTATTGTACTTTATTCGTAACATATAACACACTTTCTAATAACCCCACTCCAACGAATCTAGACTGTCCTCCGATTTGTGTCTTAATCAGTGCTTCATGCATGTTCACCTCGTATGTAGGAGCTTATTAGTTAGCAGAGAGTATGGTGAACATGAACGGGGTTCATTTATAGTATTTTGGGTATACCCCCAATTAATGGTTGACCTTTCATATTGTGTGCCTCATTTATTCTTATTGCTTAAAATTGTTTAATTAATCCAATATCATAATGACGGAAGAGGTTTATGGAAAAGTTTGTAAGTTGCATTCTTATAAACAGATGGTAACTCATCCATGGTAATGTCTACGGTGTCAAAGCCATTCTTGAGTCCATGCTGAACAAGATGTGCTACTCGCACAGAGAGGTGGGTGTGGTCTGAACTCTGTAGCAATTCTTCAACTTTCATCCACTTGGCCTCGAGCAACTCATCCTTGCATATATTGATGTCAAAGTTCAAAGGTTGAAGTCGACAGATGACATAGATATCAGAGATGCCAAATGCCCAAGGCATGTTGTGTTGCTGGCGGAAACAGAGGATGGACTGGAATTCTGTGAATTTAAGATTAAAGATGATTATTATTATTTATTTTGACTGTGGTCATGTGGATGCAATAAATTGTAACCAATATTGTGTGTAAAACTGCATTTTGCTTGATTTTGTAAATATAGGTTAAAACACACAGTTCAAGCTATAGGGCCAGCCTCACAAAAGTAAAAATGTTTTTATAAAATAAGACATTAAAAAACAACAAAAAACAAAACAAAAGAATTTTGAACACAAAATGGCTTTTTCTATAAAATGCCAAATATGCAGATACAGCTTTGTTGCACTCACATTCAGGGCTTGAAATAAGGATTTCAGATCCAGGAGCAATTTTTGGTGTTTTTAACATTTTATTGCCCCTGGTCTATACAGATGTACACAGTTTTGTTTCAGAACCAGCCTTTTAGCAGGGGTAAATTTGCCCTTTGCCCCTGCTTATTTCAAGCCTTGCTCACATGATGATGTGACCCACCTCAACCAACCAAAATGCCCATTATATCAAATCATCATAAAGATACACTGTCAGTAATGTCCATATTCCACTCTGTAAATTGGAATATTCCGTATTTTTGCATAAAATTATGAAATTTGTTCCGTAAAGCATATTTTATGCTAATTTGTGCGATTACAACCAACTTACACATAATAGGCCACATCCCCCCTCTGGCAAGATGGCAGTCTGGAACATGACCTCAGATGACCTTTGACCTTGGTCCATGACCTTTGACATCATCCACATATGAAGGAACTCCTATTGCACCTTAACCTCAAGTATGGTTTCAATCGGACTTAACTTTTTGAAGGAGATGCAAAAAACGAAAACCTAACCAAACTGGAACATGACCTCAGATGACCTTTGACGTTGGTCCATGACCTTTGACATCATCCACATATGAAGGACCCCCTATTGCACCTTAACCCCAAGTCTAGCTGGTTTAAATCGGACTTACTTTTCGAAGGAGATGCAAAAAACGAAAACCTAACCAAACTGGAACTGGAACATGACCTCAGATGACCTTTGACGTTGGTCCATGACCTTTGACATCATCCACATATGAAGGACCCCCTATTGCACCTTAATCCCAAGTCTGTAATAAAATTGGATTGATTTGCGCCCAATATTTATTGGTCTCGCTATGAGTTGCAAAAAAAAAAAATAGTGGGCGAGACGCATTCTGAGGCCCAATATTTGAAAATCATAGCGAGACCAATAACAGTTGGGCGCAAATCATCCAATTTTATCATTATCATGCATAGGCTCCGATATTATTGCGTATCGGACACCTCAAAGCATGATAATGGTTTAAATCGGACTTACTTTTCAAAGGAGACGCGAAAAATGAAAACCTAACCAAACTGGAACACACACACAGAATTTGGTGCACGTTACAGAATTGGGTTTTTGGACCGCCATTTTGAATCTGTATAACCGATTTTCATTTTTTTTCCCTGGTATGTGGTCGTGTTGATGTACCCATCAATAACCAGAGTTTTGGTACAAAAATTCCAACGGCAACAGGGGTGCAAAAAATCATTTTTCCTCAGGAGCAAGATTTCGGCCATCAATTTCCTCAATGCAGGCTCCGATCCCTGCGCTCCTCTCTTCCTCCTTTCCTCTACTCCAGGGTGCCCATATATCCCTCCATAATGCGGACATTTTAATCAGTGTTGCATTGTTTAGAATAGGAACCAGATGGGTATTATTTCTCTTTCGTTTGTTTTACAAGTTCCACAAATAGTAAGAATTAGCCGTCTTGCAAGTATCTAACATGTGAAACACCTAAATTCTAAACAACACGATTGTTTTCCAGTAAATTTGATAACAGCTATATTCAATGTACTGTACATCTTACTTACTGCAGAGTTAACTGGCAGAGCTTGCTGGTTGTCTATTATTAAGGTTTGAAGAAAAAGTTTTTACAATCATTGATTACTCCCCCCCCCCCCATTACCCAATTCCCCAAACCCTAAAGAGCTTTAAAAAGGCCAACAATATTCATACTTTTTCCCCTTTTTACAAATGTAAACATCCAATTGTTTTCAAATTTGTGTGAAGTGATTTCAGTCTTCTTCTTTCTTCTTCTTCTTTGGCGTAGGAGGCAGCAGCTAAATATGTTTAAGCATTGGAGCCCACTCACTGGTTGGTTGGTTGGGGTATTTGAAATCTGTGTCCGAACCGGTGACCAAAAGGTAGGGCACTCACTCATTGAGAAATGTGATCCGCAGTCTATGATGTATAAGCCAACATTGGCAGGCTGGGCGATGGCGCAGCCCCCAATCGGTGCATATTGCTATTGAATGCGAAAACCGACTCCTGTGCGAATCCTGTTTAAAGGTGACCCATTCCTTGCTTGGGAATAATTGCTGCCAGTTTGTAGTTTCTGTCTTAGGTGTAATAGAGAGTTGATCTAGTTTGGGGTCTCTAGCCAGGCAGTATTCCATGTCTGTGCTATGTTGAAAGGGGGAACTGGAGAGTTTTTAGCAGCGTGTCGTAGAAATGTCGGTCGATAGCGCATCCTCTGTCTACCGAGTTGGTGTGATTCTTTGACGTGTTATGCAGCAGGTGCTTGTCGTCCAGCAGGGCCTTATTCAATAATTTATGCGTGTGGTGTTCTCCTCCGAAGTACTGTGATTTCAGTAAGGTCCATTTCATTAGACGGAATATTTGTTCATGCCGGTTGTCCGGCCATATGGTTGTTGTGCTTCAAGTTTTAATTAATACTTCATTTGGGGTCATCTCATTTTCGCAGATTTTTGAACCAATTTTTCAAAGACATCGTTCAGATTTTGTTTTTCCCTCTTTCTATTTTGTTTTGTTTTCATGTTCTCCATATATTATACAATTTCCTCAGATTTGAGTGCCTTTCTTTCCTTGGTTTCCAAATAAATTGACACAAACCACCGATATTCCTCCCATTTGCTAGCCTTAAAGCGCACTGGCACATTTCACAAAATATGAAATTTCCTTCAATTGCCTCTCAAATGAATTATCGAGGCCATGGAAGAACCCAGATATTTTTAACAACTAAAAATAACATCACCATACCCCAACGATAGGGACATTGAATGAGGATAAAGACATCCATGTATTTTAGGTCAACTTTTAAGTTTTCCATACTTTACATCATTAAATGGTTCTTAATTTACATGAATAGTTTTTGACTCGAGTACTCACTGATACGAAAACCACAAAGGTTTAGACCCGGTCAAACAGTGTCATAGCGTGAGAAAACAAGCATCGGAGGCGGTGTTCGTGTGTTAAAGCCATTTTCCGTTTCCTGCTGATTAACGACGCCAGCGACTTAACTTTAAAATGTTCTGTTTTTACCCATAAGGAGACTGATTTGGTCTTAATCATTTCGATTGAGGGCTTTTGTATAAAGCTACAACCATGCAAAAATATCGATTTGAAAATCTTGAGGGCGCACTATTTTCAAATGTGCCAGTATCTCTTTAAGCTTGAATTACCTTCCTAAGCAAAATACAAGGGAGCTCTTTATTCTTTGCCTTTTTTTATCATACCTTTTCCTATTAACCTGTTTTAGCTTCCTTTTTCTTAGTTTTTTTTAAATAAACAACTTTTTCATGTTTTTTCCTGTCATTCTTTAGCCTCTGCTTCATTTCCTCACTTGTGCTGTCTTTCCAGAACACACTCAAACCTTCATATTTTTCATCCATATTATACATAAGTTTATCTTCTCTGGCCCGGATATCCCATGAATGTCATTCCACAAACTACTTAAATTTCCTCACATTTCTAACCTTGAGTTTTTTTACACAAATAACCCCCGGATTACCTTTCGCCACACAATAGGGGGCACATGTGGTCCGTGGATCGCGCTCGGCCCGCACGCCAAATGTTGTGGGTTCCGAGCCCCCTGGGGCCAATGTGTTTCGCCCTTAGAAGGGGTCGTCTCCAAATTGCCCCGTTCACTTTAATGGTGCTCAATTGGGCACTTTATGTATAGGCTTCGTTAAATTTTAATGAGGCACCCATTATCCCCCATTAAATCTGTTTATGCTCCCCTTTGCCTGCCCACTTAGCCCTCTTTAAACTAGGCTCAGAGGTATTTACCCTGAAGGTCAATCTCTAATCACGGCCTTGTCTTTATTACCCATGTGAAGATCAACTTAAGTACTCGTTGACAGATGCTTACGGGGCCCTGTAAAAATTATATTTAAATATGTGTTTCAACGTTACCCACCAGTGCCAATAAACTCTATCAAATACAGGAAAAGCAAAGGCATACTTCTAATACAGCCGGAGTTTATATCAATATTCGTAAACATCATGTTTATAAATATGTGTAGCCTATACTAGCTTGTAAGCTTGGATATGTATGCAATTCCAAATTACTTTTGGTGTGTTTAAAGGTAAGCTGATTGAGAAGCAAATATGGAATGGAGGAACACATAACCCTGAGCAATAATATACAGGTGCTATACTAATTTCTTAGTGATTATTTTTCCTTTTGCTACGTGTGCTTTAAATGTTTTGGTATCATGTAACTGAGAGGAAAAGTATCATCAAGTATTTTTATAAGTATCTTTGGAATTATGTGTTGAATAGTAAGGCAAAATGAAAGATGTATGGAAATGGCAACCCTTGAGTTATTTCAACTGAAAAAGTTGCCACTAAACAACAATATAAACAAAATCACACTTTAATATAGTGGAGACACAATGTTTTTTGTCCATTCAATTTGATGTGTCCTTTGCAATAACATAGAGACTCAAGATCTCCGTAGAATAGGGTCCCAGTTCTAGAATGATTTCTTATTAATTATGGGTTTGGACTATATCATTAGAAACTAGACCATCCATTTTTGTTGGACAAATAAAGGGCATTGTATAGCTTGATTGTGAAGTGCATAAGCATTTGTACTTTTGCAAAGAATTGACAGTGTTGTTAGTCTGTGTGATATACTTTTTAATTGATTTTTATTATTGTAAAACTATACTACCCCATTTTACAAGTAGTCCAACTCCTTGCTAAATAATATATTATACAAAACCTATTGTAGTCACTGTCCCGGGGGCCCCCTGTTACTCGTACTTCAAAAGACCTGTAGATTGAATTGATACGCATAATTTTTGTTAACTGAATGGATATAAAAATAAATATAAACACGATGATCATTACACAGAGCCATAACAATATTTACTATAGTAGTGTAGCAGTTCTTAACTCCTGCAAACTGTCACTGACAACTGTAAACAAACCCCGGGACCCCCGTGGCAGGGAGTAACTTGCATTGTGATGTCAGCAAGGTAATTGAATCAATTGGTTAGGTGAATTATCCACCCACTCATCTGAATTGCCTCACTTTACCATTGAGAATTGGTGGTCCGTTAAATTGTGTGTAAGCCCACTTTGACCCCCCATTAAAATTTCAAATTGGCTTCGTTGAAAATCAATGGGGCCACTTTGAGCACCCATTAAAGTTAACTGGGCAATTGGGAACGACCCCTAAGGCGCTTTCCTCAATGATCCTCTCTACCCAGGTGTATAAAATGGTACCGGCATTATTCAATGCCGGGAGGTACCAGACTCGCTGTAGATGAAGGTGGGTGGCATCCACTACAGCAACATTATATGGTGGAGTCCTGGCCCAATCTCTTCGAAAGAATGGGACTCCGTCCTGTTTTCACCGGTCCTCCCCTTTACCTTTATTACCTCCCTTTCCAACAACCTCCAGGGTTCCACATATACAAGAGTGTGGTGCCAAGGGAACTCGTTGCCCTCATTTGTTTTTTGTTATTTTTTATTTTGTTTTTTTTTTCTCTCTCATTTCCTCTTTTTCCTTCCTTTTCCTTTATTTTCCCCTTTTCCTCTTTTTTCTTTACTTTTTCCTTTTTGCTCTTTTTGTTTTTACCCTTGGCCTCATTCCTCAATTCGGGCCTCTCCATTTCTGTGAGCGGCACTCCCAGCTCTCACACTTTTTGCGCCCCTGAACTTCAATGTGATTTTCAGGGAGGGGGTTCACGTTGGACACCCCCCTTACGCACCAACGGAAGTACAGAAGACCTTATCACTTAAAGTGTTAACCGTGACATATCTGAGTAGTGCAAAACAACTCGGACTGCCAAATTGTGACGGAGAAAATGTACATTAACTTCATGGTCAAACAACACTTGTTTTGCACTCTTGAAAAATTGTAATTTTAATTATTTAACTATTGGAACTCCTGTGATAATCTTTTCACCAATCAGGATTCAAACAACTTGTATGAGTTAACTGTATAAGCAGGATATTTTGCGGGGTTAATTTTTTGCGATTTTTGCCATTTTGGGACATTTTCAGTGGGTTTTATATTGCGCATGTCAAGTTTAAACATAGGAATGTCAATGTACAAATAACATTTTCGGCAGGGTTTACACTTCGCGGTTTAGAGCTGCATGAACGCAAAAAGCATGAAAATTAAACCCCTCTGCCGCAAATTTCCCGCTATAACTATATTCATATTGCTTTCTGATATGGTGCCAGCTTTAAAAGGTCATTGGACACGCTTAGTAGACATTTTCTTAATTTCTTACCTTTTCGTACCTCAAACAGTAATTCCTGATCATATTCCATCAACACAGATTGTTAAAAGTGAACATTGGGAAAGTGTTTAAATTTCAAGGATAAATATACCTAACGACAGGGCCTCTCCTGTTTTCGCGAACGAGTATCAAGATGCTGGAGTTTGGATTTGACCCTGTTAATGACTTCAGAGTAGCAAGTTGTAAAAACTCCACACGTGGGGCTACAGCAACCGCACACTCCAGATCCCTCTCCTGTCCGGTTTCTTTGTCTGGGACTTGAATAAAGCTATTCTTTTCTGATTCTCCTTGTCGGTACGGTCGCCGCTGTGCACCCGTCGACTAATACCCGGCGCGGATCCAGGGAGGGGGTGGCGGGGCGCGCGCCTCCGGTAATTTATGAAATTTTGCAAATCCGGCCATTTTGAGCTATTTTGGACCATTACGCCTTTCAGCCCCCCGGTAATTTTGACATTTCTCAATCCTGGATCCGCCATTGTAACAGCACATGTTTATTATCGTAATTTTTAAGGCACCAAACAAGAAATTATGCGTGCGTGTAAACGTATGCCAGAAAACTGGGCGCACGCGCACGTCCTTCCATGATGACGATCATGACGCGTTCCGCATATTTGTTACTCGGGTGTCACTTCCGGTTCACTCGTTTGGAATTTCCCTTTGAAGTTGTGTCCAAACACATGATATTATTCCCATTTATTATCAATATACGGTTTTTTTCAATTACTCCTTCATGCAGATTTTACATTTGATACCATTAACATACTATGAATGAACCCCTTTTTTGGTGGTATTATAAGTAAGTTTAAAGCATGTCCAGGACCTTTAAGATACTTGGGCATATAGTTGAAATGCAAATAGTTTATTCGGGAAACTGCACAAAATCTTTTAAAATTTAGTCAACACTCCCCTACCTGTTTGGAATACCTGTTTCTTCTTCTTCAAATACTTCTCTTGTTGCAGTATCGGGAATATCTTCACCAAAATCTGACAAACCACCGGGAAATTTCCATCTGGCTATCTGTGTTTTATAAATACATCAGATTAAAAAGCAGAAAGAACCACTTACCATTAAATATTTATCTTTATTTTTGTATATTGCACTGAGATTAGTATTCCTGTTTACAACGGATATTTACAACGTGATGTAATGGGAGAGTGTGGTCTAGTGGGTGGGTGCTTGCCTGTGGCGCAAATTACCAAAAATTCCTGCGTTTGAACCCAGTTGGGTTCACTGCTGGGATTTTTGTCGGGTACTTCCATTCTGGATTTGATCTGTATACCCGCTATTGATTAATACAGATACCGCTCTTCTCCATGGTTCACTTGAATTGGGCAAATGATTCATGAAAGCAACCCGGCCTTTCGGATGAGACATTAAGCCGTCAGTCGTGGTGTATAACAGAGAGTTTATAACGGTACAGGTCCCTCGCATCCAGTGTCGAATAAGAGTTACCTCTGACTGTTCCGCAATCTGCCCCCGTCCCAGCTTCAAAGTGGGCGGCCATTTTAGGAGTGTCCGTATCATGGCCTCAGATCAGCTTACTCATTGGAATAAATCCTGACAAATCACCACCAGCTACTATTAATACTTGTGGCATCACTAACTGAAGAAAAAGAACCTGATGTACCCAAAGATTTGATGGGAAATTTTATTGTTGTTAGTGCAACAAGGTTTTATGCACAATATCTTCCATGTGAAATACATAGTGTGCTTCCATGGTAGAAGATAGCGCTCCATTTATCTTTCCTTGAGTCAGTGACTCTTGTAAATGGTTCTGCCACGAGAGTCGCCTACAGAACCATTTCACGCTCCACTGACCCTAGACTTTCCGTAGTAGTATAATATTTGATGGGAAATATCTGTCAAATAAATGCAGCTATTGCACTTACACAGGGCTACAAGTGACCCCTTGCAAAATATAGGGCCAAATATAGGTCCAAAAACTACAATTATAGGGAAAATATAGTGATAAAAAAAAAATTAAAGGAAATATAGGAATTTGTGGATGTAGTTTGTACTTGAGGAAAGAACTTTGGCACCCATAGCATTGTATATCCGCCCACTTTGAATTCATTAAGAAATATATGGCCAACATGTGTTGTCTTTGGCCATGTTATAAATGGGTAAGACTCCTAGTGCAGTCTAGTAGGAAAAAGTAGAATGCTTTCTGCCTGTGACCCTACCCCTCCTTGCAATGTTTTGAGAGATTCTGGGTTTCCTCCGAGTAAATCAAGTCACTGTAGGTTAGACCTTGACCCCAAAATCTCAGGTGACAGATGTCTGGGAAGCAATAAGTTGCAATAAGTTTGATAAAACAGTTACTAAAATTATTAATTTTGAGTTATCTTCATTCAGAGTTGAAAATTTGCATTGCCTCCTGCCTATCATCTTTACTACTTGATGAACAAGTAACAATTCATAATTCACCATCACAACTTGAATCTACTTTAATACAAATTATGGTTATTGGGTAACAGTACCTCCTACTGCACATCCAAAGAGGACTTTGTGGCTGAACTTTGAAATTTTAAACACTATAGTATACCCTTTAGATGTACGAGTTGTCCTCAAATAGCCAATTAATTTATATTATTAAAAATTCTACCACACATACTTCCACTTATTTGCCACAGATACATAAGCTCTACATGCCCGATGTTAATATAAATGTCTACTGTCGTGAGTACTTTATGGTCATGTAGAAGGGGTCTTCCTTGCCCCAAATAGCCAAAGATATACAATGATGCAATTTGTTACATTTCTACTGGATTTCAGAGACAAGACTTATGTTTTTGTTGTTTCAATGTGATTCTTTGTATTGGCGTATTTCACACAAACACACAAAGGGGGGTACTGATCTTGAATTTGCTTTTCTTTTACAGCCATATGCCTCTCTTGGAACCTTAACAACTTCCCCCTCTTTGAATGGCTTTGTTTTACATATCAGTTTTAACTTGTTGAATTTTTACTTGAAGGTGTTCTATTTTTTCTCATTGCCCCTGTGTTTTTTCTTTCTACACTAGAACGAAAGTGGAGAGCTTCCCTCCCATAAAACTACAACTGAGAGTGCACACACTAATATTTTTCTGCCCAAAATTAGGGCCAATGTAATTTTGTAATTGTCACAAACATTAAAGAGTTAGAGTTTTGTTAGCTTGATTTAAATTCATTAACTATTTGAAAGATGAGAAGGGTTTATATTTTGAAGATTTGGCAATTAAAGAGTAAACCTTCAATAATGCATCCAGGGGCAAAAATATTTTTTATGGCAGTTATGTATTTATGGATGTAATTATCTACTGGGCAGACAAACATGGGCATACTATTAGGGAGGAAAAAATTGCCACCATTGTCCAAGATTACTTTGCAATTTACTCCCACTTCCTCAGGTTTTGAAAAAGGACAAATTCATATAACTCCTGATACAACAAGTGAACAGACCCTGGTGTAGGGAAGGGCTAGGTTACAAGACATAATTATGGGGATTTGTCCCCCAGGTTTTTTTCCATAAATCCTTAGAAATTGGTCTAAGTTTCATTAATACAATTCTTAAACAAAGGCCTATTCACCCATTCCCCCTCAAAAAATGCCTCAAAACATGGATAAAGCCAAGCTCATCTGGGACTTGAGCCTGAGCCGTAGAAAATTTTGAAATATGGATAAGGATTTCAAGCAAAATCATCACAAATGGGTACCTTTTTTACCAAAATGACACTTAGAAATGCATACAGGTTTTGACTTTCAAGTTCTATGCATTAGCTGCACACCCTGCCCACACCAAATCCATAGGTAACAGTTAAATTTGCTTCATGTGAATAGTCTAAGAGTTACAATCAATAACCAACTCTCACTTCTGTATAGCATTTTTGTTAGAATATTGCTTTTAAAGCATTGGTCTATGCTTTGGAGTAAAACTTTTACCCAAAATATTTTGATTTTACTCTTTAACAAAAGATTGTGACTCAAACAAAATCATAAAATATCTTTAAACTCCAGGAAAGCCCTACAATTGTCAGGGACTTGATGAAAGTTGACATTACCTATAGAGCCATACCTAATTAAGACTAAAATAACTATTTGGTAGTACTAGGTTTTAAATGCATCTGAAAATAGACATTAGACATGAAAGATCATTACTTTGATCAATCTGTGAAAAAAATGGTCAAACATCAAACTTTACTTTCTGTGGAGGAAAAAATATTAGGGAATATTAGGGATTTTGGAAGTTTATAGGATTTATAGGGAGAGGGTCAAAATATAGAAATATAGGAATTTATAGGGCCGCTTGTAGCCCTGCGTACAACTTAAAACGGTTGCCAGTGGCACCAGCAAATGGGGGAGGGGGGGGGGCAGAAGGGGTGCCCAGGCATTTCTGAGTCATACTGTCCGTAAGGACACTTACTACAAACGTAATTGAATAGAGAATAGTATCTTGTACACACGTGCCGTTTGTCCTTTTCTTGTCAATGTCTTAAGCCCGAGGCGGTAAAATGAGATGCTGGGATCATGAAAAATGCACCTGTAAGGTGATTTTAACATTAGCGATTAGTTTCCACAACGGTTGAATTCAAGGGGGGTATAAGTAAATCCCACAATGCACAGTTTGGGAAATTTCCCCTCATTAGGGTCATGTGATCCCACAAAACATGCTATTGTGGACAAATACAATCCTGATTTTTATGCTCATTTAGCCACAAAGCATTAGGTATTAGCGGTATTTTTTTGCATAATCATGAATGTCTAGAGTTTCTGAACTTTTGGCACACTTTACTTAAGTACTGACATGTTTTAGTGCAATACAGTATAGGCATGTAACCATGCATTATGCAATTGATTCAAAACCACCCTCTGTTTTGAATTCTTCGACTTATCATGTGGCATCTACAAGAATTATAAGTTGCTCTCTAAAAAAGGTCAGCTAAACACCATTCTCTGCTCATCTTTAAATGTGGCATTTATTACAACTTTAGTTAAATTGCCATTCAGTAGGCAAAATGGGATGTTCTTTTCATTTAAAATACACCTCTATATTTGTACAAAAAACTGTTTTACTTACTCTGTGTTGTCTGAATATTAGTATTCCTCTTTTGCTTCATTTAACACAAATCCTGAATAGACAAATCACAGAAAGCAGAAACATTAAACACCAGCACTAGCTCTCTCTTACTCTTTTGATCCTTACATTTGGGTTCTATTAATGTGCATCAGCTTTTTTGATGGCATATTAAATTAAAAGTCAGAGGGCACATGTGGTGCAGTGGATCAGCGCTCGCCTCATAAGCATAAGGTTGTGGGTTCGGCCCCGCTGTCGCCATGTGTTGTACACTTGGGCAAGGCACTTTACCTCGCTTGTCCTGTCTCTCTCCACCCAGGAGTATAAATGGGTACCAGCATATGCTGGAATGCAAAACCAAGACTCCTGTGCGGGAGGAGTGGCGAACCCCCCCGAACATTAATGAGGGAGTCTGGCCCAAACGCCAATGAAGAGAGATGGGCCAACTACGTGCCGCCTGCGTTCCAAGCACCATTTGCATTTTTAAATTAAAGGTACTTCTGTTTTGGTCTAAAAATTGGTCCAGAAAGGGGGGGGGGGGGATCATGGGACCAAATAAATACATCCAATCAGACCCATAAGCTTGATTTATTTTGGGGTATGGGACTTCAAAAGTATACTTTTGTGGGAAAATTGTGCTTTGTACGGATTTTTCTTTCATAAAGGTGACCCCAACCCACCTAAAATTGGCCTTTTTGTTCACCTGCAAGAATTTTGCAATAGGCACATACTCATCCAAATTCTGTATGTTCGTCCATGTATGTTAAAGTTTCGGTTAACCTTCAAATTGCTTGTGCGCGAACACCTTAACTCAGATCATATATGATCAACCATAGATAATTCAAAACCCTCGATTATTCCTAACCCCTACCTTAGTAGGGTATCAAGATCACATACAAGGTCAAAGGTCTTAGAGGTCAACTTGTGCAGGGAGTGAAAGGAAAAGGTGGATCGCGAAAGCTGGCGACACTAGTAGTTCAAGAACCCTTTTTTGTATTTTCAGGTTACTCACAGCAACAAAAATTGGATTTTTGCTCAATTTTTCTTTAAATTTAAACCTTTCTCTGAAAACAATTATTTGAACTGCAGACCTTTTTACATTTGTAAATTCATCTGGAACTGGACTCTACTATCTGCAAAATTGGGTATTTTCATGGGAATTTGAACAAATTGGAAATTAGAGGTACTATCAGTGATTCACTCAAATATTTGAAATTTGCAGTGAGTATGTTTTAAAAGTGACTGCCCGTATGTAGAATTTGCATAAGATATTTTTTCCAATGAAATTGACAACAAAAGAAGAACACTGTGGTGTTCAAAGATCTGAATCTCTATTACTTACATGTTGTAGTAAATGTCCTTATGGACATAATGACAAAAATAATCAAATTTGTCTTTATTGGTTTGCTTTCAGAGTTATCACTTGCAGGGTAGTTAGGAACTATACTTGTTACGACATGCAACATCTAATTTTTTGATTATTTTTGTTAATTCTCTGATTTGGCAAATCACTGCCTTTAAAGGTTCACTGCACACTGCACGAACACACTTTTAACGGACACTCAACAATATTTTTTAAGGAGTCTCGGTTTGCCGCCGGGAACCGCTGCTCCATTGCCATACCACACGCAAGAATCCTCAAACCACCCACACAACGAGCAACGTCTGCTAATTACGACGTCACACCACACTGCACCATGCATAATGCATGTCGGTGTGATCTATTTGCCAACCATACGCACGGGGTCGTGCATCATACATCAGTGGAAATCCGATGCTCCGTTACAACGAGGTTGCGATAGTCCCATGTTACTGATGTCAACGCGAACGATCGAAACTAGCAAAACGGTATAATGGAACGACGTCATGGATGGGAAATGTTTTGAAGAAGCTGGTTTTGGCATTGTGCATATCGTCAATGTCAGTAGCATTAATCGATGTCAGAACGAAACCACTGACATTTCGCTAAATGGACTTTGATCTATTGCAAAAAACACAAATTTTACCTAAGTGTCATGAATATTTGAGCAAATGGGAATGGAAATGTAATTGGATATTTGACTCATGTTGCAAGCTTTCTGTGCTGTGGCTAGCCGCTATACACAGTGACCCAAACCCAGGTTAATTATATTAAGCAGTGGGCGCGCTTTTCCAATATGTTCCTAATGATGTTTAAATAAGTTCGTTTGTGCACTGTACCTGACACACCAATCTGGTGTTTGCACATAGGCTGGTATCTACTAGGGCGTCCAGAAGCCACTTGGACAAATAGTTGATAGCCCTCTGCATGATGCAATGAAAGCCCTGCAGCTGCTACTGGTATCAGATCGCTTGCATTATGGGAACTTGCAACCACAGTGCAATGGCACCGTTCCTTCTGCCATAATAGTCAGTAGAATTCTGTAAGAGAGACATGGTTTATGAATAAACAATGGATAAACTACACTTGTAATAGTCTGGGCATTTCACTTCGTTATTTCAATCCTTTTTTCTTTCAAAATGCACAGTGTGAATGTCCATAGTGTGGGTTGGTGTGGTATTCCCTTCCCTTAGGTTTTCATGCTAAAATTTGATTTTGTTGCTGTTTGGGTTTCAATAGGACCATAAACTGTCCATAAATTGAATGGGGTGCAAATTTTCGACTGATGCCCCCTCTTTCAAGGGGTAAATGTTAGTACAGGAAAAATTTGAAATCAAATTCAAATTGTGTTTTAAATGTACACCTTAAAAGCCCCGTGTATACTCCACTATAGCTTCATCGAGCGATGCTGCGATGAACTTTTACATCGCAATCCCGCGCATAAAAGCTCAACGTATACTCCGAGCTGACACTGTCTCATCTCAGAAGTTGTTGCTGTATTATTTTATTGACAACTAATGTTGCCAGTTGAACAATTTTTCATAACCATTTAGAGAATTATTCTACATACCTATTTTCCGTATTTTGACGATATAGCTTTGGATTTCCCGCTGATATCTAGCAAACTAGAATAGATGAGTGATATTATTTACGATACTCGGGACCGATACTAGTTCAAAGTTATATTAAAATTGTTATCCAGGCCTGTGGATCAAGTAAATAGGGCAGATGTTGCCAATATACATTTGAAATTCTTGGCACAATTTAAAGTTTTCTGGTGTATTTGTTTTACACATTTAACGTTTCACACATCAAGGATTTTTTGCTGACTTTATCATTGTTACCTGCCCAGGTTTGATTGATGACCAGTAGTAAGTATACCTACATTTGTACATTGAGTTGGCCAAATTTTCATGCAAATGTAGGAGCATTGCCGGAGTCAGAATAGAATCGGGTGGGTAAACAAAATATTCGCACTAACCGCCAAAACATTCTTTCGATATCCTTAAAAAGCTCTTGTAAAAAATAATATGCCTTCATATGGGATCATACTATTTTTTCGCACAAATCCATAGGTTTAATAATTGGCCATTTAATGTATACTTCATTGGAGAGTATTGTTGTTTGATTATCGGGATGATAGGGAGATTTTTAAAAGCACGTTCAGCTTGGTTTTCATGAGGGTCATCACCCGGACCTTGGATCCATAAAAAGCCAATCAGAGAAATTTTAGCGGCTGCGATATCGCCGAGAGTTGAACAAAATTCAACTCTCTGCGAAGCCCCAAAATCCATCGAGCGACCCGAAATCTTTCGAAGGAGAGGCAATTAAAAAATCAGGGTAAAATTTCTTCGCAAGCGCCCGATATCGCCGGGCTGCGAAGTGGAGTATACATAGGGATTTAACCATTAGGCTCCTCATTAAGGGTTACAAAAATATATATTTGCCAGGTTCCAACATGTAGTTAAAGCGGTTTAGCCCCGTAAAGGTTCAAGGTTACCCTGCGGTAAAAATTGCTCCGATGTGTTTGAAAGTGGTGTCAAATGATTCCCTGTGTCATACTGAAACAGCCAAAATGCATTTTAATTGATTTTTGATATCACCATTGCGACATCCAGAGGAAGTTTTGGTGACCCCCATAGAACCATTGAGACCCGTGCGACATTCTGCTATGCATGTAGCCAACCAAATGTCACAACTGTAAAATCATACATGTTTGGATCTGTGGACAATACAACAACTTATCACCAGTTTCAAACAAATTGCGCATGGGTAAATTTTACCAGGATGACCTTGAACCCTTATGGGGCTTTAGCGCTTGAACTAAAGTTCGGAACCTTGGCAAATATATACTTTTTGAATCCATTTTTTTTAAGGAGGACGAAACATGTTATTGTACATTAAAACCAAATTTGACTCGATTTAAATTTTTCCATGTAGAAATTCCCCCTTGAGGAAGGGGGAAAGAGCAGTCCGAAATTTGCAACCACATCATTTTTGACTGTCTGTCCTATTGAATGAACAACAGCAAGGAAAATCAAACTTTAGCACCAAAATCCTTCAGGAACTGTTCATTGACTACCACCCACACCGTGACTAAGTACGTCAACAATGTTTGTTGCCCCAAATATATGCTTTTGTTTTGTCAAAAACTGTGCAAGGTCGCTCTTAAATTTAAATACTTCAAAATACATTGAAATAGCTTTCACAGGAATTTTGAAATTTTTCAATTTGGTTCAGGCAAATCAATATCTTGCACTCATTTACATAAAGGCCCTCAGATTGCCTTTGTAACAGATTCTATTGATTTGGTATGAGACGCAAATCAAGTGGGATACCTAATGTGTGCTTACACTCTGGTGGATAAATGGTAAAAAGCCCAATGAGTATAACACAGGCCAGTTTTTTTTTAAAAAATTGTTTTTTTTTTTTTTTTTGTTTTTAAAAAAAAAAAAACGTTGGGATTGATGCAACAACAAGTCATTTATATTTGACTGTTTAGAATTATTCAAGTGCAATGAACTCGTTTTAAAATATTAACTAAAGCAAACAAAAAGCATTGAAAAATACCCACCAAAACAGGTTCAATTTAAGTGATACACTTAGTCGGCTAAAAGGTTCAAGGTCGACTTTTTTGGAAACAATTTTCTTTATGGATAAATATTAATAATTTTGTTGCTTCACTGTGGTGATAAATGAAACAAACAAGAAAGTTCTTGGCCTTCTCGTTTTTATGGATCCTGGTTTGTGAAATACACGTCAATAAATGTAAATCATGTTTTTGTTACCTGTACTAAATTTGTACACGCGCATTTCGGGAGCCCTCTAAAAATAGGCCATAACTTGAAAATAAAAGGCATGAATCTCGGATTTACATGCGTGATTAAGAAGTAATTATGTGTTAATATAAAGTATATAATAATATTCTAAAAAGTAACAAATATTTTTAATATTTTTTATTCATTCGGGGGAAAACAATCAGTTTGGACTCACACGGTATATCATTCTGTGCATGTATTCAGTTTTTTTGGCTTTTGTTCTGACTATTAGAGCATAGTTTTTTGCTGAGGAATGGCAAAATAATGTAGAATTAGGAAAGTGTCCCAAGTCCCTAAGTGTAATTCCCAGTCAGGGTTCGATTTATAGGGGTTTTACATCACCAATGCATGTAACATTGCTCTGTTCCTGTAAATTTGCTGTGCATTTATATTTTTGTGCAATACAAACCTATTTTTCAAGAAAAATTCTCATGTGTTGCATTTAACTTTAATTTCCTAAATCTGACCCTGTTCCCAGTGTGGCTGTAAATTTGACGTTGGAGGGATGGGAAGAGAGGGGAGGAGGAGGAGGGAGAGAAATAAGGGAGAGAATGCAGGGTGAAGACATAGGACACGTAGATTTAAGGATAAGAGGGAAGTCATTTGCGTGAGGGCATGCTTGCATGGTGGAGGTATGCAGGGGGGGGGGGGGGGGGGGGTGGTGGACCTCTTTTTACAATACGAACATATCAATAATCGAAAGAACAAAACGTCCTGGTACATTGGTGGCAAAGGACCGTAGACCCCATGAGAGGGGTTAAAACATAGGCGGGACAGTTGCGGGGCCGGTGAGGGGGCGGAAGGGATTAAATATTTGAGCATCACAGAAATAGTACGACAAGTTTTCTCTTCTCTTTTCTTGTCGTTCTTCATCGGGATAAGGGCGGGATGGAGGGAGTGGTCTTGCTGGTAGGAGAGGGAGGCGGGAGGGGGGAAGGTATGGAGTGGAGGGTTATACCTAACCCCAACTCTTTGATACTTTTCTCTTCCTATCGCAACTGCTTCCATGGCCATGACCATTATGCATTTCCTCGCAATCAAGGTTATTGATATCTTACTTCTTTTATTAATTTTTTAGTACTACACTCTGGCTAGAAAAACATTAAATTAGTGTCCACCACATTCAGCTCTAAACAAACCATTTCAGTCAAAATTCATCAAAAACTAACCGCTAAAGTTTTTCCAAAACTTCCCAACATCTGCAGCAAATCTTGATTTTCCTTCCAGCTAAGTCTACCGTGATGCATTGAGCGATCTCGTTCTCCCACAGGCACTTGTGCGATTTCCTGATATCACAAGTAAATGGTCTACATGACAGTCTGGCCTAATGTTAATTCTGGCAGGCAGTTTTGGCCGTGCCAGGTAATTTTGGCTTGCTACAATGTTTATCCACTGGTGATCTCAAAACTCTACACCAAAATATATGATGATCTGACATCACATCATGTTTGTCTGTTGTTGGTCATCAATTTCTTGAAAATAGGCAAAAAATCACAAGAAAAGTAAATTAATCGTAACAGAACCCTTTCACTTTTGAGATGATGCACCTTGTGTTCGATTGAGCCATCAGTATTTGTGTCTGTGATTGCACTAGCGCCCAATCATGGGTCAGCGTGTGTCTACTAGTTCAATAGACAACTAGTCAAATTAAATTAATTTCTTTGGTTGCCGCTTCCTTTTCGGTGCTTCTGCCTAGGTTCCTGAACTGTAAGTTTTGTAGTGTTGTTTTTCTTTTTTAACACCCACTTGTGATGGCTCATCACTGTCAGCATCCAGAAAAACACTACTGAACAATCCTCACACATTTCGTTGAAGTTATCACTGAATCCTAATGATGTGTTGGTGAACCTTGACCAGGCTGGATGCGATCCTCTTCTCCGCTTGAAAAAAATAAAGAATCCTTAAAAATCACATAAAGCCAAACAAATTTGGAAAAAAAAAAAATCCCAAACAACTTTCCTCCGCTGCAAGCAAGTTTGAGATGGAGTCGACCATCGGTTTTTCAGAGTTACCTTGCAATTGATTAGTGCACAATCAATCAATCAAATCAAAACTTATTTCCATAATAAACAAATAAACATACATACAATCACACAAAATGATTATGGGGGAGGGGACCAAGTAGGCCAAAAGGGCCAAGAAGAAGTGGGCCCCCCACCAAATACTAATGACACATGTATTAAAAGAAATAACCAAATTTAAAAAATTAAAAAAAGAAAAAACCTAAAAAATTAAAAAAAAAAACCATTATTATAAATGTTCATTTCACATTCATGCTGTAATCACGAAGTTCAAAAACCAATGCAGAACATTCATAAGATGATACAGTTTTGACTTCAATTTATTTCTGAAGTGTTTAAACGATTTGATTTCTTTAAATTTGGTTCAATATTATTCCAAAGTATAGGTCCAATGTTCTTACTGTTTGATCAGAGAGGAGAATCACTTTTGTTAGTGGCAAAAGTATTAATGCCAATTTCTTGGTGATAGTTAGATCTCAGAGTGTTGGTGAAATAACCCTTAAATGATCATATGGTAATTTACCCAATATTATTTATACATAAAAACCCCAGTTGTAGTGGTACGTGTCATACCCATTCAAAATATTAAACGAGAAAATAATGGGACTTGAGTGGACTTCTGTAATGACGATTAGATATTGTTTCGCACGCCCCATTTTAAAGTTTGAGTATTTATCTACTACTTTTTACAAAGTGTTTCCCCATGATAATATACTGTACTTTAATAAGGTACATGAGCGTACAAAAGTGTGGAGGATACGTTCAGGAATGTAATGTTTAAGTTTGTTTAGTACACCACAGTTTCTTTATATAATTTGAGTTAATCCATCAATATGATATTTCCAAGTAAGATTTCGTCAATTGTTACCCCCAGAAATGTAGTTTTGTTTACGTGTTATAGGTCTGTACCATCCAACACAATATTAACTGATGTGTTCTCGGTTATTTACTCTTATACTTGGACTGTTCCAATGCAGTACCTAATTACCATATTAATTAGTTTTACGGGCATTAACTGATAGCTTATTTGTTTAACCACAATTGGTTACCTCTTCAAGCTTTATTGAGTAAATCTACTTTATTCTCAACTTTGGACGGAAAAAAACACTATAGTAGTATCATCCGCAATTAAAATATGCATACAGAGGGCCTAAGAGAGACCCCTGGGAACCCCACATATATATTTTGAGGTTGAGAATTAATGCGCAGTTATAGTCTACATATTGTTTTCTATTATTAAAGTAAATTTTTGAAACCACTTGCAGTACAACACCTCAAACACCGTAATATTCTAATTATAAAGTGAGGATGCTGTGGTAGATTGTGTCCAAGGACCTTTAAGTCCAAAAATATTCCATGTGGATTCTTTGTTCAACGCATTACTGATTTGTCTATTATTATCGCCATGTACGTAGAATGGTTGGGGCCGAAACCCAAACTTGCCTTTTGATTGGGAGAAATTATGTTTCTCATGTGGTGCATACAATCTGTCAAATACTAGTGCTTTCAAGGATTTTTGAACGCATGGTAATATCGAGACATGGTCGGTAAGCGAAGACTATATCCGATCTTGTTTCTTATATATAGGTTACTACCTTTGCAACTTTAAGACTTTCAGGTACGCTGCCTGTTGATAATGTAAATTAAAAATCATGGTCAGTGGTCCAGCAATCTCATTTGATTTTCTTTTACAATAAAAATTACCAACTGTCATTCATGTCAGGACTTATTTGATTTAAATTTGTGACTATTAATTATATCATTTTCTACAATTGGTGTCATATAAGCATTTCCTGGAGGGGTTCGTTGAGGTAATCATAGTAGTTTTTACCACTATGCTTAATTGTTTGAAGAAAGTTTTGGCCTATATTAAACAAAAAAATCATTGAACCCATTTACAAGTTCTTGAGGATCATCCATTTTATCACCTGCATATTTTTTAATGTAGTTTGTTGAGTTCTCCATTTTACACGCCATTATAGGTTTATTGTTCAGCCACGTTGGTTTAATATATTTTTAGTAGCATGAAGTTCTGAAAAGTATCACGTGTCCATTTACGAATTAGGGATGCAGTTATTTTATGTAGTTTTATAGGTTGTAATCTCCGTTGGTTTGGATACTTTTTGTATTTCTTTATATATTATTCTTTTGTAATACCTTTAGGAGTCCCTTGGAGATCCATGGTGAATGGGATTCATTCCTCCTGTTTATTACTACAGTTCTTAATGTTACTCTATCAACATAAGTAGAAGTTTTCCAAAAAATACGTTTATATCCGGGGATTGGCATCAAGTATATACAAGAAACATCCACGCCAAATGACTTTGGACATTTTCTTTTATTTTAAGATATTTCCGTTACTGTGCATTCCGTTTGCACACACATTCCTTAGGGGTGCTGATTTTTTTGGTACCCTAATCACTGTATTTGACCTCAAAAGTTGGGAACTGATCAGTTATGTCTGTACTATTAATTGAAGAAGAGCCCAAATTAACGACGACCCACTCCTAATCCATCGTCATCTACCTTACCCTCAGATACCACCGCACCGCTGCCGCCCTGATTTACAGTTGCATTTTCGGGTGAAAACATAGATTTGCAATTTTACATGATTATAATTTGTATGGAATGTCTTATTTTTTGGCCATGAGACACAACACATCACGGCTTTTACTGACATAAGAATAAGTACGAGGAATGAATTACACCAATCATACACAAATATATATTATATATATATAACAGGTGAGAAAAATTAACATGTAAGAAACACAATATACAACAAATGGCAAGACGTGAACGAACTTTCTTTGGTCATGTTTTTCCTCAGAACTTGCCTCAACAAAGTTGAAGATTTGTGTATCATTGAAAACACGGTTAGCCTAGTATCCATGTGTACCTAAATCTTACTTGCAAATTTGGTCGTATCTACAAGTAAGAAATTTGCAATTTATATTTTCTGTCAGGTAAGAAGACAGAAAGTATAGCACAGTGGTCTATAGGACCATGGGAAACAGGAATCGACTCCTAACACAAACCGCAAGATCGGAAAAAAAAATAAGATCAGGAATCAAGTCAATCTTGTGAACAAGCTGTCTCACGGATATCTAGTGAAACAATGATTTTAAACTGATGGGGCTGGAATCACAAAATGCACCTTTATAGGATTTCATGCATAAATTCCCTTTTTTTTTCAAGAAGATAAAAAAAAAACAATGTTTTTTGAATGTTTCAATAATATTACCCGAATAATAATAATGTTATTTATATAATACATCTATATACAAACAACATTATTTAGAAACCAAACAAAAACTGCTTTCCGCATATCATCCCTCGCTGGCCTGGTGGATACAGCCATCGCGATCTCACTGATCAAAAACGGGTTATTATTAATTTATTATTACAAAACATTTGATCTGGCGCTCTACAGGAAGAATCACAGCGCCTAAAAATAAATGAATAAAGACAAAGTGGAACCTACAATCCAGTAAATGCAGGCAAGCGGCAGGAAGTAGTAGTACAATGAAGAGAAAACACAAGGTATACAAAAGCAGCAATATATACCAAAAAACAATAGATGCCAATTAGGAAATACAATGAGTCTTGAGTGCACCTTTGAAGACCGCGACGGACATCGTTTCGGTACCAACAGGGATCTGGTTCCAAAGTTAGGGTTCGATCCTAGTCCCAATAATTGGGGACTTCAATGACGTTTCTTAACCAGTATGCCGTAAACAGTCTAGATGTGAAAGTCCCAAAGACACTACGGTAAACAGCATGAATTTTTGTGTATAGCACTTCAAATTTTAACGGGGTGTATGTTCGTAATTATTGGTAATCAGCGAAAAATAAGCGTGTGACGGTGCTATTCTAAAGAAAATAAACGGGAACAATCCAGGGGCAAAACTCACTAATCTAGTGGGGTGACTGCTATGTTAAATTGGGATTTGTAACGTTAAGAAATCACTGTTTCAAAATCATCAGTTTTAAGGTCCAGGAAATGCAACTAGAATTGATGTGGTTGGTGTGCAAGTCTACAAGGAGGGACGAGAAAGCATTCAATATTTGGTTGGTGATGACATCATTAGTGAAACTATTGATTTTTCAGAGAGTAATAGAAAATTCCAGTTGACGGGTGTGAATCTATTCATGGCCCCCCACCAATGACATGAAAATGCATCGTTTCACTCAGCCCCGGCCCGTAGCCAGGGCCCCGCCGCCGCTGCGGCCGCGCGGTGCGACGCACCCCCCCAAATGACACAGGTCGCTTTTTTATGAGTTTTGAAGTCGCTTCTTGAGCACACGCGTTAAGGTCCGTGTTTTCCACTTACCACAAATGGCTCTTAACGGGTTGTTGTTTGGCATTGTATAGAATGACTAAGCAGCTGTTAACCATCGCGTAACGATTGGCCGTTGACCGAGAACTTACTAGGTTGCTTTATACAATGTGCGATGATATTTATTGCTTCCCTCACCCCCCCCCCTTCAGATTTGGGACGACGGTTGAAAAATTTTGGGTCACGGCTGAGCGCACAGCGACCGAAAATTTTTTTTTGGTAAGCCAAAAGGTCCGATTCTGGCCAATCCGCACCCCCCGCTAAATTCTGGCTACGGGCCTGAGTTTCTACTAATGATTCACTGGTAGTGTATTCTTTTACTTGCCTTGCTTTGTTGGACAACCATATGCGACGAAAGTCTGGCGAATTATGTTGTCTGAAATCATATCGGACAAACTTTCGTATGGACTTTAGCCCTCCCCCCCCCCCTAATTTGCTTTACTCTAAATAATATTGAAATACCATTTATTGAAAAAGGCCATGGTTGGTTAGAACTTGTGATACCTGCATATAAATCGATGCTCTATCCACGACACGAGAGAAGAAGGAGGAGGATGGGGGTGGTGATTGATTTAAATCCTACATAAGACTTACGGAATAAACCGATAATACTATATACTAGCGCCCGACATAAGTTTCGGTTAAATAGGCATTCCAAACAGTATTCGCCGGACTAGTCTGGCGAATAGTCACTTCCAGTTCTTTTTGTTGGCCCTGTTTATTGTAATGAAATGCCCTAACAGATTTGGAGTAGGTGTATATTCTCATTTCCTGGGACCTTTAATTCCATGATGGAAAATTAGTCAAGGAAACAACATGAGTCAATTATTAATTTTTATAGGACTACATCAAAGGTACAGATTCAATACGTGCTGTTTTTCTATGAATCTGAATTTGCTTATTCAGCATCGGATCCGCTGTGCCACACACCCCGGCTTCTTCCGTATGTAGCGTTGTAGGAGGAGGTAGGTTACGGACGACGCGGGGGGGGGGGGGGTATGGGGTAGGACATGCCAACTAACAGCAACAGCGAATTCAAAACAGGCCATCAAATTCCGGTGCTAGGTCTGTTTTCAAAGATACGGTAGGAGGTCGCTCTTACGCATATTTAACGGTTACACACAGACTGTAAAAGACTCTCAAGGCCTGGTCACGAATATTTTAAATCTAAAGGACTGTTATTGGAAATTACATACATTTGCAAAAGAGGTTAATTCACTAACCTCGACGGATTTTTACATTAATAATTTTTTAAATTATCACTGATTATCATGATAGTTAATAAATCTTTAACCCGCCAAGGTTTACGAGATGTTTTTTTTAATGTCATGGGACCGAGACTGCCATAGTAAATGCAGTAGTAGTTCACAAATTACTGTTTGGAAATCCCCACAATGCCAAATGAGCAGATTGTGTCCTTACCCCCTGGGCGGACGTGCAACGCACGTGACGGAGCGCAACACTAATGGCTCTCCAAGAGGAACATAGTTCCAGTAAACTGAAACCAGAAAGGGTCGCCATTATCTTTAAAAAACTGTACAATTATCATTGAACGGCCTCTAGTTTCAGAAACCGAGCTAGTGCGGGAGATATGAACGATAATAAAACCAGTATTTCCTTCTCGATTTCCAATAAACCCAAGCAAGTTACCTGCAAATTTCTATGATACGAAGGAATTCTCACATACCTTCTCTTCCATACGTGCAGTGAAGTTTAAAGCTTCAAAACCACTTAAAAAAATAACGATTGTTGGAAGTATTTGGGAACAAGGCGACACTCACATTTTCGTCTAACTCCAAAACTATGAGCAGTGGGGGGTTAAAGGTCAAAACCTGGTCATATCCGGGTCATACAAGTGACAAACTTACGAGTACGTATGAGTATTGTTTGGAGTTTTTGAACGCAACTTCGAACGTGTTCGCGGCGGTGTCGGGCCAGGACATTGTGAACGTGCAGTAGTATCACGGGCCAGTCGTTTTAAATGAGAATAAATTAAGATTTTTTCGAGCTATTTTGGCCTGGTATTTCGGACCAGAGAAGTAGTAACGTGATATCTTCTCTGAATGGATGGTAGGTAGGAGAGTAGAATTTTTTCAAGAGGCTATTTGGGCGGGTCCCAATTTAAATAAACAGTTGTGTTTGCATCATGTCATATCCATTGCCAGGCAGCTAGCTATCCCACGGGCGTATTGAATTCAAAACCTGGTACCGTCATTCCTCTTACTGTCGGGTACCCATGCTCGTTCGTAGGATCGCGAAAAAAGGATGTTTTCCTCAATCAATTTCGCGAATTTTATTTTTCGCGATATCAGAAAAAAAGGGTACTTTTTCATTTTCAAAGTTCGCGATATTTGGAAAGGGGTAGTACAGTGGGGTGGTCCCAGAAAGACCTTTTTTGTATAATTTTGTCCGTGATTTTCGCCATGGATTAAACAACAAAGTCATAAATCCTCGAACCTTCAGCTGACGACACAGGTCTATATGTATTCTTAGAGATTCCTCTTGTCATCTGCGCATGGTTCACATGTACCTTTTGTGTCATCATACATCGTATTTTATTGTTGACTGTATTCCCGACTGTATTTTCCATAGTTCGCGTTTTGTTTGACAAGGGTGATAAATTAAAAATCATTTTAGCCCTAAAAATTCGCGATTTTGCACAAAAAAGGGGTATTTTTTTAAAAACAAGATATGCGAAAAGGGGGTGTTTTCAATTCCTACGAACGAGCATGGGTACCCGACAATAAGAGGAGTGACGGTACCGGGATTCGAAAAGGAAATCTAAAATTTCTACTGGAGATGAGATGAAATTAACTTTATCAAAAGCAATTTATAACAGGGTAGGCTTATTTTTTAGTAGAAGGAACAGTACAAACTCTGAATGCAACCTAAGTTATCAATTATTTTTGCCCAATGTAGTGTAAAAAAAAAAGTAATTACAACATAATGGATAACATAATGCCGGGGGGGAATTGGGCATGGGGATGATTAAATGCTGGGTATGTTCTTTGCTTTGAATTCCTTGAAACATTGATTGATCAAAGTGAAAAGGTACTTTAAGTTCGGGATATGGTTCATTTTTTGCTCCTATAGTAAATTTCTGTGACCAACCAGTGCAAATATTGTATTGGAAGACATTGCATTGTGGGAGACAACATGTAACTCCTCTTCCTTCCCCCAATGACAACTGTCATTTGTTAGAATGCCTAGTGCCTACGAAGGATTCAAATTTGTCCCCTCAGAAAATTTCTTCGACACACTTCTGCCCTTCCCCCTACCCCACTCCCCCACCATTTGTAAGGTCTTGTAGTTATGCCATCTGTATTTATACGTCAGATGAGGCACTATAATTTTGTATTTTATTAGCAATGATAGCTGCAATTCACTTATACATTGCGCGATATGGCGATGCTCTTTATTTTTGTAAACGGAATGGTAAAAAAGATTAACAGGTTCAATAATGATACGAACGCCATACACGTTAAGTCACTCCAACAAGATCCAATGAGCGCGTTTATTCGAGTCCAACATGCCGGGCCCGTTGGATAGATCTACAATGTAGCTAACTGACAAAGTCGTCGATACGGCATGCGTCAAAATTGGACGTCAAAAAATGAGTGAAAATTCTCTCGAGAAAATCCGAAGGCCTTTATTTACCGAAATTTATCGCCCTGGAAAGGACAGATCAAAAAATGAATGGTACAGGTGGATGGACGAGTATCTAGACCACCCACAACTGGAGTGTGATTGGAACATTTTTGGTATAGTGTACAGCAAGGGAGGGAAAAGGCGTGCACTTCGCAAAATTTCGATGTTCTGGTTATATGTACTTTTCCCGTTTTACCGAGGAACCAAAAACCAGGAGGTCAGTGAGATGATAACGAGTAGTGTTAAAAGAGAATGTTGACCTATGGTTTTTGGTTACCAGAACTAATAGGAAAACCACAAATTTTTTGTACGGGTTCCAGTTACACTAGACAACTCCCTGCAATAATTTGAGGCATCGTGTTTGGTATCAAGGCAATGCCATCATGTATGATAACCCCATATAGCTTTGTGCAGACCAAGGATGGGCCCACAAAGGAGTTACTAACAACTACTGGAATCATCCAAGGAGATAATCTTGCTCCATATCTCGTTGTAGTCGGTGGTTTGATACATCCTCAGACACAGTCTTGACATCATGAACGACAAAGGGAATCACCATTCAAACCCAAGCGTTCCCGAGATCACATGGGGCAGCATCTCACGACCTTGACTACGCAGATAACAGCTGATCTGATAATGTGGTGCACAAGATCCCAAGATCTACTAACATCACTTGAAGAATGCTGCAGTGACAAAGTCAGGCTACATCTAAATGCCAAGAGGACTGGATATATGACTGTCAATGAGAAGACGATCATTCAACTATATGCACAGCAGATGGTAGCCAACTCAAAGAGCTCAAGGATCAAGTATCTAGGGTCCTATGTTGCCGCAGCAAGAAAGACTTCCTGTCACGCAAAGACAAGCTTGGAATGCCTGCAATAAACTTTACACCACTTATGGGCAATCTGGTATCTCCCATTCAACCAAGCTGAAATTCTTTAGACTGTGTAGAGAGTATCCAGTTATATGGATCTGAGACACGGACCCATGAAGAAAGAGCTACAGATAGACTGGATGGCACCTACCACCAAGGCTTCTTATGCGGAGGAACAAAACATATCCAGGCGCGAGCACAAGACCAAAGCACCAATATATGGAGATATCCCTCCAATTTCATCTTCTGTGCCCACCCCGTGCACGAATTTGACGGTCACTTGTCATCGTGCGATTGCACAAGTAGTTCTCAGACGTTCAATGTTGGGAAGTTACCATGCCCCCAAACAGGGGTCGTGACCTTTAACTACAATTGATGTGATTGCTCGAGACATCCAGAAGGGTCCATCTGACATCCCCCACCTAATGACAAACAGGGGAACATTTGGCGCTACATGGCTGAAACAGCATCTCGGCTGCGGGCCGTTCGATAGATAGTTTGTATCCAAAATAAGGCTCTTTTAATTAAGATTAATAATCCAGGTTTATTTTATTAAATCGTGGCCTATAGGCCAAAGTACTAGAGGAACTTTACAAGTTACTAATTACTAGACAGAAACAATGCAAACTTGGAGGCAGCAGCTTTAAAACAGCGCCATATGGACAGTCAAACACACTACACGAAAAAACAAACACCGGAGGGTAGTGAAAGCTTTCATGGTTCCTTTGACCATTTCAAATGAACCATGGAAAAAGTGGCATTCAGGTTTTAATCAATATCCTGTAGAGATATTAGACTATATTTTAAGAGTATTCAAAGTCGTTTGATGTTTCCATATTGATCAAAAGAACAAAAAAATATTTTTAATCAAAAAAAAAAACACTAAAGGAATTCCATTGAACAGATCAAAAAGTTACAGATTTTTAAAATTTTCCATTCAAATGCTTTTCCTGAAATGGTACCTATGGAAAATGCTGTACAACCATGGCACCGAACTGAAATTAAAACAAAAGTCAAAATGGCGGGCGTGATCTGTTGAGTTTTTACATAAAAAACTGGTAAGAAATATAACAAAAAATATAGACATGTACATGTGTGAACGATTTAAAAAAAGAACTCCAAGAAAGTCCTAAATACGCAAAACATGAGCAAAAATGGGGCAAAAATGAGGAAACTGTGAAAATCTCTGAGCAAAATACCAAATTGGACCTCGAATTTAATTTCTTCATGAAGGTATTCATATACTATCGTATGAATGATATATCCAAATTTGGGGGCAAAATCGGGAATGATCGAATCAACCCCGCCAATTGTACCCGGAAAGTCCTGGGGACCCCAAAAAGCTGCGCTTTTATGGTGCCATTGAATCCGGGTTAAGTGGATTTCTGCAGTTTTAACACAACTGTTTGGTGAAGCTATGGTTCCCAATCATACCAAATTGAGCGGTATTATAACTATCCTTTTGCTTTTTAAACCTGAAATCAGATAGAAAATAAAATGCTGTGGTTTTTGTTTTTCTCATTTTTTAACTAACACTTCAACATTGATTGCATGTATTTGCAAGGGGAAAAAAGTGACTGTTGAAATTCCTAATATCTGTTATACAAATCAAAATCCCAAATGGAGTTCCCCCGAATTAATCCAGCAAGTGTCCCACTGAGAATTCGATCCGAGGACCCTTTGCTCCAAGAGGTAAGCTTGCCAACCAACTTTAGACCCCGCCACTTCCTTTTCTGAAGATTTTAGAAAATTGCTTGCATATGGGGTTGATAGTCCAAAAAACGAAATTGGGATTCACATGAAGTTTATTTAACAGTATGCCTTTAACAGTTTATGTGAAGTCCCAAAACATTATGTGTATAAGCTATGACATTTTTGTGTAGCCTTTCAAATTTTGACCACGAAAACTGTCACCTCCAATTTTCATAAAACCGGAGCTTTTGCTAAACACTCTTCTTACCTAGCACCAGTAATATCCCAATTTAAATACAAGCTAAAGCTTTCTTTAAGCAACTGGCAATACAAAAAAGGACTTGCAAGGTCAGAAACTCAGAATCTAAGTACAAGTCTCTTGAATTTTCATAAATCACTCAAAAAAAAGTTGAAGATATTTACGACATCCTGTTGTGATAACACTCTAAGGAATACTTCAGGTGGAATAAGGTAGGATTAATATTCGCAGGAAGCGTGAAAATATTGGAGCAGTGAGACAAAAATTTTGTCATATCAGTTCACCTATTTGGCATGACTCGCCATTGATTAGTTAAATGGCAATTATGATAATTGTACATAAGGGTCATGCTAAGCAGGTAGTTAGCTGAGCATAACCCTTTTTGTCTTTCATTCATCTTTTATCATTGGAATTATCGTATATCAGCTAACGTAAAGGTTATGCCGACAGTACAGGGACCTGGTATCACAATAAGCAACACCAAATTTAAAAGTTTATATGAAATAGTCAAGAATTACAAAACTACCTTAACAGGATCTGTAGCATCTACAATACTACGAACAAGACATCCGCAATGTTTCATCCAAACGGCGAAAAAAATGTAAATCGGATGAATTTTCAACTCAGGACTTATTTACGCAATATAATGTCATGAGTGAGTGGTTGCAGTTTCGGAGTTTGATGGGTTTTAAAGTCGACACTCGTTGGTTTGTTCATCAACAACATTACGATTCTCCACTAAGCACTTTAGTTTTGGGTGAAAGAAGGTGACACAAGATGACACATGTGGTGGATTGGTTTTAAGATGGCGTTACCTTATTGTGGATACCAAGTCCCTGTACAGCGGCATAACCTTTACGTTAGCTGATATACGATAATGTCCAAATGATAAAAGATGAATGAAACTGAAAGACAAAAAGGTTATGCTCAGCCTCAGGCTCAGCAGAACTATACTCTCAGTAATAATTGTTTGAACTGATTCGAACGATCTGCTGCGTGTGTGCGTGAAAGTCGCACTGCTGTAAACAGCGCGTGAACACAAAGATAAAAATAGGCACGCGATATGCCCGTGTACAGGTCGCACACACCAGTACTGCGTACGCTTAGTTCAAACAATTATTACGGCGACTATAGCTCAGCAGGACTAATGGGGTTGACCATCTACTTTTCACGCTATTTTCACATTAAAAACGCAATAGCTAAATTTACCACCCCGCATCACTCATATCTAGGAATGACCACCCGTGCACATCCGCAGCCGTATATTGGGTTTGCGATGAAATCTGATTTTTGTTTCCCAAGCATATGCAATGTTGACAAATCGTCCATGTGGATATCGTGCGATTTGCAGCTCCCGTTATGAAGAAATGGCCAGTAGAATCTTGTCTAAGCCTTGCACTTTTTAGCCGACTTGCGTTATTACATAAAACGTGGATGAATTAGTGGTGCGCCCCCTGAACGAGCTACGGTTGAACGTGTGAGGCTGCCGAATTCATAGGACTTGTGGAGGCAGTCTGGGGCACAATACAAACAAAACTCTTTCCCTTAGCTTAAAAGTTGGTACCTTTCCCCGGTTAGCATCTAAAAAGAGAAGATGTCTTCTCATCTTTCTGATCTAAATAATGATCACAATCATGAAATCACGACGGAGCCGCCGTGTCACCGTGTGTGTTGTTTCATGTTTCGTATCAATCATGATCAGTTTTTTCACT
The DNA here is from genome assembly GCA_023653785.1 of Ophioderma brevispina. Taxonomy (NCBI): domain Eukaryota; kingdom Metazoa; phylum Echinodermata; class Ophiuroidea; order Amphilepidida; family Ophiodermatidae; genus Ophioderma; species Ophioderma brevispina. The sequence continues at coordinate 58,075 of JAMKCH010036058.1, forward strand.
CAAGGGCGCAGACATCTTGATATCTTTTGACCCCTAATTGACCCGCGGGATAATATCTCATCTCAGTGTTCGAAGTTCAAACAGCGTGCTAACGTTGCATTACAAATGGGTGCACACGGTTACATTTGGAACGAAAATTCTCCCTGGCCCGGATGTAAACAACCGGAAATGCTATTGCCGATCTATCTGCTGACAACAAGAAAATACTGATAACATCTTCAAATTAAAGTGCCACAAAAAGAGTATTTTACGCATGAATTAAAGATATTTTTACGGTTTAGTCAAATTTTGCTAGACCTAGATCATTTCTGCATAGGTTCTTAGCACTGCAGCACGCAGGAACGCAATGGAAGAGCCACCAAAATATGAGGAGGTGAGTACAAATTTCCAATTTCACAACACACAAAATAATTGTCAACACCGTCCCCATGGTCCCGCAGTGTTGCCAACAAATATTTCAGTCTAAAGGCGCCGCAAATGGCCAAAGTAGCCCAATTTTCCCCTTTCAT
>JAMKCH010036059.1:0-14491 GCA_023653785.1 Ophioderma brevispina
GTTAGCGGAAAAGGATGCACAAATTCCTAATTTTGGGCAAAAAAGTGCAATTTTGGGCATTTTTTCAATTAACACCCAAAAATTTCACTTTTTTTTTTTTTTTTTTTTAAAATAATTGGAATCAGATAGAATCTTTGGATGCTTCTTAATTTTATCATCATATAAATGAGGGACCAGATGGCAATAACTACCATTGTCTTTACAAAAAAAGTGTCAGGAGATCAAAATTGCCATTTTCTGAAAATATCTCCCAAAAACGAACAATAACACATACATGTAGAGTGAGTCAAAAGAATCTGGATCCTGATTTTTACTCGCCATTTTGCATCTTTAAGTGGCATATATCTCAACTTGTGTGTGAACAAAAAAAAAATCAAACAGAATGTCATTTTCTTAGATTAATTTAATACGAATTCATTTCCATCGGTGAGTTTCGCAGACGCTTACTCTGTTTGAATACAGTAGTCGGTTTGCGACTACCACGGTGCAGTGAAGCAGGGGGTGGAGCCCATTCAAACCAGTCGTCCGTGCTGTGCGTGACATTTTGAAATATTTGCACGGAATAATATTAGTTTTGGGTGCTGTATACACACATAATGTCAATCGATACACACAATCCGGCAAAATATCAGTTGTTGGATGTTGGGTGCTATGGGGTGGTGAAATTTGTCCTACCCATGGCCACACAACGATTGAAATGACACGTCAGGTCTTGATTTAATAAACCGCCTCAATGATACATCTTTTCACCTAAGCGCGCCTAAGCAACATAGCGAGGGGGAGTATCTGAGCCACAATGATCCAGGTGCACTAATATTACACCTGTCCACCTCTACCACCTACATCAATTGTAGCACTACCGCATTAGTGTATAGCAAAGCGGCACCCACAGTATGTGGAAGAAGCGGAGGCAGCATTGCTTTCTATTGTTGGACTCTATGTTTTCTTTTGTGGTCGGCAAAACAGGAGAGGAGACGATGAATTTCTAAAGATGACGTAACGTTTTGCCTCTTATCGTAGGACCAGTTAACATTCATACGTCACTTCTTTTGTGCCTGCGAATCCATGCTGCGAGAATCGTATGGCCCCATAGTATTTTAAAAACTCTAAAAGATACAATTGCCCAGTGTTGTTGTAACAGTAGGCCGACCTATTTCAAGATTCCAAGCCCTAGCATGTTTACAAACATTGATGTTAAACTGGTTATAATTGCTGCGCCGAAAATGCCGGGCTTGCCGAACGCCGGTCTTCAGCAGATTGACCTTGCCGTACGGCAGCGGTATCTGCCGAAACGCCCAGGCGTTTCGGCAAGAGTTCATGCCGAAAATGCGGGATACGTCATAACATTGCCGAACGGCAGGGTTAATTGCCGAAACAATGGGTTATCCCAGTCGTTCGGCACAGAGAGATCCGTATTACAGCGTGCGGTTGTTGGATGAACTAATTTCTATTGTCTATTGGCGTACGGACACAGGATGACACGAAATAGGTGTCAGTTGATCAGCTCGTACGACAGGCTAGGATTAGCTTTAAAGAATAATTTTAGGGCCCTTTCATTATTTACAAGGTAGGTCGGGGTCGAGGAATTGAAAAGATGTGTTTGAAAATGCATAACCCCAATTTAAAGTGACATAGGCCCTATGATAGAACCCACACACCATCCCACACACACAAATTCGGTACATCATATGATTTAGGCCTTACTGCTTGGTTTATGAATAATACTAATTTAAACATGACCCCCCCCTCCGTCAGAAAAAAAATAAAATCATATAACCCCTTAGTTTTTCAAGTAGAAAAACCGGGGTGAAAATGCCAATATTTGTACTCACGCACCGGACCTTAATACCAAACCCTAACCTAATCTCTTAACCTGATCGTAACTCCAGTCCAATAGGCCCTATACCCCAACTCTAAAAAATAACCCGTGTTGCAACTAGACCTAATCAATAAAGGGAACCTTTGCAATGGGAGCCATATGTATACATTGTTCCGAATTCGGCTACCTGCTAAACGAACGTGGGAATTCTTCTTAATGGGCGTCTATGGGGGCTTTGGCGTTTATTACAATATCGTAATACGTCTACTATTACATACAGGATTTTCCTAATGCCAATAAAGTCTGATTTTTCTGGAGTTTCAGGTAGAATTGTCCATAAAATAACGAAAAAATGGGGAATAAACATGTGCTCTACACATCAAAAGCACGTTATTTTCCACTTCCCTTCTCCTCTGCCGAACCCGGGTATTTCGGCAGTTATGAGAGGAGGGAACGTCGGCAGTAGGGTATTTCGGCAACGGGTGTTTCGGCACAACAAATAGAACCTCTGGCAGTGAAGTTTCAATTCATTATTGCGTGGGACAAACATGGACATCATCGAAGAAGGACAAAACCAAACGCGAAAACATTAAAAACATCACAATTATCCATGCGATACCCATTCATCTAGACAAAAAGTAGGCCTAGGTGTATGCATGGCATACACGAGACCGTTTGTGATCGATATCTCTTTGCCGCGTCGATTGAGTGATACGGGAAAAGCTTAACAAAAATTTGTAATTTGAGACCGGATGTTGTGACCCTGACTGTAGGGTTTTGGAAAAGTGCACAGTACATTCAATTTCCATCTTTTTGGCAAGTTGTGTCACCAAAGAGAGGAGAATTTTGTTCAGAAAAATACCGAAAACCCCATCAAAATCCGTCAGTCCTTTGTGGTAGCTACGATGAGAAAATAAGCTGGCAATTTTTGGTGATTTTGTTGCCGTAATTGTTAAAAATCTTGTCAAAATATATGAAAAAAATGTTTCCGTCACTTCCGATCTTCAATCAATCAATCAATATTTATTTTGTTCAGCACAAAATACGCAAATACGTTTAAATAATTAAAAGAAGTATTACCATTATGGAGAGAAATGTGATATTTATATGTTATAAACATGATGATATTCAATAGAATGAATAAATAATTTAAGACAGTGATACTGTATAACAAAAGATAATGTCTTTACTATATATCATGTCATCTAATAATGTCATCATTGCTGTACCAGTGGTGAACGAGGTCACTGCTAAAAGCAGGGCGTGGGGTGCAATGACCTTTCAGATACAATGTGGAACTAAGCAACAAAAAACAGCAAGAACACACACACTTACACGAAACAGCAGTACGAAAGACAGATATTAGATAAAGGAAGAGTTGAACAGTAGGAAAGAACAGAAAGGAAAGGCCAAAAAGAATTAAGAATTGACCGCCAGCACATTCAATGAGAGATATTGTTTCATGTTGTTTGAAGGAGATGAGTGAGGGGGAGGTTTTGGTGGGATGCAAGTTAGGACCAAGACAAGGGACTTGGATTTTAAGTGTATTCATTGCCAGGCAGTGTGGGGAACATTTTATATGGCGAATATCAGATCTGGTTTGAAATGATGGGTGGGACGCACTCTGCTGAAAGTTTAAGAGCAAGAGGGGTTACCCCCCGGTCACATAAGACGTTTGGAAGCAATTTAGGTTTAATTGGTACATTAAAAGTAGCAAGTTGGAGCATATCAAGATCTTGGACTGTCAAGGTTTAACAGAATGAAAACGGGATCGTATGGGCAACACAGGGAGTTGGTGCACGTTCTGATGGCTCGTTTTTGGAGGTAGGAAAAGTGAATCTAAACCACTGTTGTTAGCGTCAGCCCAAAGCCAGTAGCACCATATGAAATGTCCGGTAAATATAAGAACACTTATAAAGGGTAAAAAGAGATTTTTGTGGGCGATATGGTCTAACTTTACGAATAATTCCATTATATGTGGAGATAATTGGAAAGTGTTTGGTAGAGAGTCCAGGACAGGTTATGGTCAATAAGAATACCAAGGAATTTAGTAGTTTGAACGTGTTGGATAGAGGTGTTGCTAATTTTTAGGTCAACTTAATGTCCGGTTTTACTTGTTTATTTTGAAAAATCATATAGTTAGTTTTTTTTAACATTCAATGATCACATTGTGGAGTTTGAACCATATAGACATAGCTTTAAGTTCTTTATTATATATTTGTTCAAGTACATTAGGCTCAGGGTGGGAAAAAAGTATATCTGTATCACAGCGAACAAATAAAAGAGGTATATGAACACAGTGGGAGCGTAGTTTAGATATAAAAGAATAAAGTGGCCCTAAAATTGAGCCTTGAGGAACTCCGCAAGTGATGAAAGCTGGTCAGAAAAGGTACCATTAATCAAAACCACGTGCTTCTATTTAGTTAGGTATCCTGACATCCAATCATTAGCACGCCCCTGACACCATATTTAACTTATAGAAGGAGGCATCGGATTATGGGTCCAGGCATGCTGAGATTAAGAATATACCAATTGTGGGAGTTGTTATCCAAATTTCAGCATTTTACAATAAGTTCATTTATAGACATGTATGTAGAGCGTTTAAATCTAAAACCAAACTGCGAGGGGTAGTATATTAGTTTAGTAATGAAATTAAAAATCCGAATGTAAATCAACTTTTTCAAGGAGGTTAGATATTGACGGTAGTATTGATATAGGCCGATATTGAAAAATCATGTTTGTCGCTTGCTTTGAAGATAGGTATTACATTCGCCTGCTTTAGTACGCTGGGAATGTCCCAGATTTCAAAGGGAAGGAATTAAAAAATATGGGAGAGCACCAGCAAATGATGAGATTATTTGTTTCAGAAGAGCATTGGCTGACTATCATCTTATGCACTGGTATTGCGGTTTTTTTAATTCAGATGTTAATTTGAGAAGTTCCTCGGGGCAGGTTGGGTATAGGAACAGGCTATCAGAGTGTTGTAGCTGTGAAAGGGGTTTTGAAATCAGTATGGGGTTACAGGGATTCTTATTAGCAAGAGGGCGATTCCGATGTATCAAAAAAGTTATTGAAGTTTCGGCACTTGCCTGATTATCGGTAATTCCTTCACAGTCCTATTAATGAAAAAATTGGAAAGTTGCTTCCTATTTCGGCCAATAAATTGTTTAAAGTTTCCTAATATCTCTGTATTCGCTTAGTATTTTCAATTTACAGTTATATATGAATTTTTGCTCAGACGCAATAAAGTATTTAAATGATTGCGCTGATATTAGTGTCATTAATTATTTTCCTCCTTTGGTTGGTAATGTATGGTTATTAATTTATCTTTAGTTGAAGTGGATTATTAGTCCCTTGTGCCATGGGCTTTTAGGGGAGTTGCGCTTAGAGATGGTGTTATTTTTAATTGGACGGTGTATGTTCATGAGTCCGACAATTGGAAATTGAATATGTACGTTGCTGAGTCTTCCCTGGGTCGGTCACAGTTTCCAATAAACGGAGGGATCAAGCATGTTTAGGCCTTTTATATTAGTGGGATTGAGCTGGCGCGATTTCCCTGTCAGTGTAGTGTGGAGTAGGCTATATTTTGTGGGGAGGAAGATGGGAAAAAGATCGGAAAGATCGGTATCATAAACACCAGAGTTAATTTGGTTTACGATGTCATTGGTAAATATTATCAATTAAGGAAACACTGGTACGTCCATTTCTGTACTCGTTAATCCGAGTTGGGCGATCAATAGTGAATAAAATCATAAGAAGAGAGCATAATGATGAATTCATTAACTCGGGTGTCATTATCTATTGACAGAAGGTAAATGAAATCACCCATGAGATAACATGATTTCTTTTTCACTAGAAATTTGTTTAGGGTATTTCCAACTGAGCAATAAAATCGAGAAATTACATAATCTGTTTGTAAACAATACAAACCACATTTGAGGAATTTAGGAAACCTCGTGAAAATAGAATCGCAATCGGCCAGTCGGAGCGAGGTCGGTCGGACGATAACTTATGGTCCGAGGATGACAGGAGAGACAGCACCTCCCCTCCGACCATGTCGAATGCAATGCTCAAAAGGAGTAATCTCTATGTCGAACCAAGGCCAGCCTCGTCGTCAAAATAACCAAGTTTCGAGAAACCGTATAAATAGTAAAATGATGTGTAAACTGATAACTAAATGGCACCAATATCGTCCGAGTGTGTTAGGTGCTTGTGTAGCATGAATTAATGAAAGATACAGGCTTTCAAGTGAGGGTTCGTGGTATTTGATGGTTTTCAGTAGTATAATATTGACAAATAACTTCTGAACTGGGAGTATCGGTGTAGTCATGTGTAGAGTGCTGTCAAAAGCAAAACGGTTGGAATAGTAGGAGTAGAAGCGAAGTCGGGCAAACAATTAAAAATATATAGGAAAGTAATAATAACAAATCCTACCAAAAATCTATATTACACCCGAAATCATACAAATTTAAGTTACAAATTTTATACCCAATATACGAGATTGGCAGGGACTACTTTAAAACAATCCCCTAAAATGGAAAACTGTGTGTGGGGAAACATAACCATAAATATCAATGAGGAAATCTAAAGTGGAAATTATGGATAGCTAGGAAAAGTTTTAAAGGGGGAGCCGATAAGCAAGGAAGAAAGAAAAAAAATGTAACAAATTAAATTTGATTCCTGGAGGCGAGTGAGTCAAAACAGGATACCCATTTCAGAAGGGCAGGTACAAGAAAATGATATGCAGGTAATTAAATTATTGATATAATCAGAGAGATAAATCAATACAGGATTGAATATTATGTTGGATGTCGTAATGGGGATCCAGCATATAGAGTGCGTAAGTGTTGTAACCATATCAAAATTAAAGATGAGTTAATATAATGAATGGGTACAGACAATAAAACTCCAATTGTAACATTTGATGGATATTGCGTATAGCAAGAAAAAAAGATTAAAGGAATAGAAGATGAGCAAAGGAAAAAAAGAAACACAGTGAGGAAATATTGAAAAACGGTGTGGCAATCACCCCAGGCGTAAATTCAGGGGGGGACGGGGGATATATCCCAATATTTGATGAGGGGGGTGGTCAATACGATACATCCACCCATGTGATGACCACATTCACGTGCTTTTGACCCCAAAAAAACCTGCAGCTTTTACCATAATAGTTAAATGGTAATTCCGGCGCGGGGCCTTTTTTGTGCGCATTTTTGTTAAATTACACTATATTTAAATGAGTTAGATTCTAAATGGCAAAAATTGTTAGCGCGTAATGAATCTTTTCAGCAAAACCCATTCATCAAGAAATTTTCATAACCCATCCCCCCCAATCAAAAAGAAATTTACGCCACTTGCCCCCCCCCCCTTCAGGAGGGAAATTACCACCCACGCCGTACAAAAAGAACGTCTTAAAAAAAACAAACATCGGACGTATTGAAAAGCGCGCCATGCTTAATATAATTAACCTTAATTAGTTGGGTCACTTGTATAGCGCTATACCCAAGCACACAAGCTCGGCCCTGGCCAAATCTCAAATTATATTTCATTCTATTTGCTATAATAATGTTCGTAGACACTTAGTACAATTGTGGTCAATACATCGAAGTCCAAATTAGCGAAAGTAGTTGTTTAGTCAGGACTCATCTAATAAATATGACAGTTCAATATTGCACAAGGCCAAACACAGTTCTCCAAAACATTCCCATCCATGACATCGTTCCATATACCGTTTTGTAGTTTCGATATGCCCTATTTCTCTATTCACTTCCCACGAGCTATCGGAACCTCTTGTAACAGCGCATTGCTCGTCCCCTGAACGGTATGCACAACCCCGTGCAGTAAATTGGTTGGAATAGATCACACGACAAGCATCATTCATGGGTGACGTCTTAATTAGTACGTCGTGCCCCGCTTTGTTGGTGGTTTGGGGATTCTTTAGAGTGTGCATCGCAATAGCGAAGCGGTGCCGGCGGTAAACATAGGACCCTTCATAAATATTGTTGAGGGTCCGGTAAAGTGTGTTCGTGCAGTACGATCATAGGAATATCACAGGACATTTGGATTTTATGCAATAGATAGCAGGTCACAAAAGAGAGGAGAATTTTGTTCAGCCAAATACGAAAAACCCCATCAAAAGCCGTCATCCTTTGTGAGCTACGACTGTAGAAAATTAGCTTGCTTTTGGTGGTGGTGACCCGTAATTGTTAAAAATCTTGGGAAAATAATATGAAAATGTCCGATCACTTCTACGCTTGAAAAAACGGGTGGGCAATCACACCCAGGCGTAAATCCGGGGGGATGGGGGAGATATCCCCCCAAATATGTGATGAGGGGCGGATGGTCAATACGATCAACCCCCCCCCCATGTTGATACCCCTTCACGGTTTGGACCCAAAATAAACTTATTTACTAATAGTTTAAAAATGGTAATTCCGCGCGCTTGTACTGCATTTTGTTTCAAATCCAATTATATTTAATGATTTTAGCTTCTAAATGGCAAAATTTTTAGCGCGTAAAGGATCTTTTCAGCCAACCCCATTTCAATCATAAATGTTCATCAACCCCCATCCCCCCAATATCAAAAAAGAAAATTACGCCACTGCCCCCCCCTTCGGAGGGAAATACCAACACCACAGTACGACACAGGAAATCACAGACATTTGATTTTAGTTGCAATAGATCGCAGGTCCTCCCATTTCCTTTGATACCAAAATGAGTACCAACAGACTAGAATTACATAATACGTCATAATGTCTGCGTTACATGATGGCAAGTTTAAAGGTGTGTTACAATATTAATTTTGGAGCCATAAAATTGCAAAATATCAATGTCTTCTTCCTATAGGCAGTATTTTTAACTTTATACCTTATGACGTCATAGTGACGTCATCGTAGTTTCTACATATTTTGATACCAAGGAAACGAGTAAAGTTCAATAAATTCTAAGCTATACTGTAGTGTACCACGCAATTTATAGGAATTGGATATTCAATGAAGAAAATTCAAGCGAAGGCCAGACAGCCCTCATGTGCTAGGGGTGATTATCGCATTATATTAAGCGATTGGGGATTTAATAACAAACGGCGGCAACGTGATAGGGTCTTGAAACTAGTGGGTTGTTGGTCCTTCCTTTATTACGTCCATGGACAGAATGAATTTAAAGAGCCTGGGTACCAATCATGGGCGCACACCAACACTAAATCACTCCACGTTTGTGGGAATGTAGGTAGGTCCGGTAAAATAACAAAAGATGTGTGTGCACCGGTGCCATATTTGCAGTCCTTTGGGGACCCGTTTCCAGTGAGGGTGGTTATATTATACTAAAAGTGAAAGAGTATAGCTTGGTCATTCGCTGAGATTATCACACACACACACACCCACACATGCGACAGAGTATATGAGATTCTGCTAAATAGGACAAAAAGTAAAAAATGATATGCGGCAGACGTACATTCCCCAGTCATACTCCTTGAGTATTTGAAAAACCGATTTTATAAATGTGAAAGTTGGCAGTAAATACTTTGCTTTTGTCTCTTCAGAAATCTGTGTTCACTATTAAGAAATGATGTCAATTCGTCGCTGAGAATGTACAAATATACATATTTGCAACGCTATGTCCGTCGCAACAGTGATCATGGATCAATTTTATCCAACCAAAGATGTACTTTGATTTTATCTTTTTTGATTGTCTTCAGCTTCCTGCTCTGAAAAAAACAGAGTAAGTCAAGAAGTACACTTTGATGTATACTTCCGCAAGCAAGGATTTTTGACTTGTCATGCAAACTAAGAATGTGATTGGAATTAAAGGTGCAATTAGAACTTATCCGGTCTACTTCAAATACACTTGTTCAAGTCCAAAAGCCTGGATAATTTAGAAGTTCTGGGACATCAAATTTTGAAATTATGCATCGGATCCGCTGCGCCCCATCCCGGTTTCAAAAAGAGTAAGGCAGTAGCGTTGTTAGGAGAGTATGTACGGACGAAGTGAAACGCGTACGTGAACGAGCTAGGTCCACGAGAGCTCCGGGAGTTGTCAACAGCAGTCAACTAGAGCTGGAATATTGGAGGGGAACTTTATCATAGGCTTTTTTGATAACACTGTTAACACAGAATATATATCTCTAACATTTCAGGAAATTAGATATGTTCAGTACAGGTCCGTGTGACGGAGTGTCCTACCCGATATGTCTATTGGGTTCTCCATGCGTGCTGTATGCATTTTTCCCAATTTTTTTTCAGAACTGTATAAACAACCCCCCAAATGCTCGTCTACAAGGTCAGGTTTATTCCCGTACATGTTGCTATGTAGCTAGGGACACTCTCTCAGGGGGACACTAGTTTCTTTACACGGTACATGGAATTGGAAATCTATTCAGGTCCCCTGGCAAAGAACTATAGGTGTATAGTCAGGAGGCAGATTCTCCTTACTCAGTTTATGTGGCCAAACCACAATTGCTTTTCAGGTGTATAGATTAAAGGACATCATAGAGAATCAGTTCAAACTTGTTGTGAATTGTCCACTGAAGTGTGTACATGGGTCAATTGTCAAATTGATGATATTGTTGCAAAAAACATTCACCAATGCTTTCCCTTCGTCATAAGGTTTAAAAAAGGATAGTTTGCCCTATCTGGGATGGATCGTTCAGGGTTATTAGCAAAAAGGTCAAAGGTCCAATATTGGTTTAGAGTGGTCACAAAAAGTGCCAAACAAACGCGGGGATTCGATGGAAAAGTGGTCTCAAATTGACGCTTTACAATCCTATTCAAATGGCGTGAAAAGTAAACCTTGTTATACTAAACACGATTTATTAATGTTTAATTTTCGCGCGAAATTTTTTTGGTTCAAATTTTCAGAGAAGATAACGCTTCAAAATCGAGGCAAACGGTATGTTTAACTTTCCTACAATAAGCAATTTTTCATTTTTTGATTTCTATATTAAGATTCTCCAATATGTACTCAAATTTGAGAAGACAAAGTAATATCCACCTTGTTTTTAACATTTTTACTTAATATTTCGAAAATTTAATTTTTTCTCTACCTAAAAAAATTAGAAAAAAGTGCAGACCACTTGTTCGTTATGAAAAATAAACATAAGAAATCATGATAGTTCAAACTGGTTTTGTTAGCTGTCTGAAAATTTTAGGGCAAAATCTGTTTTGTAGTTATTTTCTCAAAAGACGACAAGTTTTACATATGCCAAAATCGGATCCATCATCCAATTACTTTCTAGAAAGGCATACTTTTACATACTATAGTCAAATATATGCAAAGATACAAGCCTCGGAAACTCAGGATAAAACATGCCTTTTAAGATGGAATGCCATGTGCCATTTTGTCATGATACTGAAGACCATTGTTTTGAAGATGTTTCCCGAACTTTCTTGAACTCTAAGACTCCGCTTAAATCGGACATTAACCGTGTATTGACCTATTGTTATGAAATCTTGCAAAGCAAGGCTTCGTGCCTACGTAATATTAAACTTCCACTAAACAACCGTTTCCACAAGATTATCCAACGAACCTAATGTATTTACATTGGGGGATTTATAGTTTTGGTGTGAAAGATGCAAAAATTGATTAAACCAATAAATTAAAAAGTTAACCAAAATCAACCGTGTGGAACATGTAGAAATAACGGGGAAAGTTTGTTAGAGGGGTAAGAATTTTGAATTGTAGAAATTGATTTAAAAGCGCTATACCAATTTTGGGGCTACTCCTAAGGTTTAAAATGGTATAGTTGCCAGTATTCTGTGATCTATAGTTTATTACAAAGGTAATGGTAAAATTATCAAAATTTGCTCCAAATGGTTTTAATGTACTTCATTTGGTCACACTAGATACCGTAATCAACCAGTCAAATGGTGGGTATTAATGGGGTTAGGGTTATAATTTAAAACGAACAAATAGAAAACGTAGAAAAAAATACCTTTTCATATATTGAGGAAATGGTTTTTCATGTTACTTTAACTATTTATATCTTGGATCTTGGCTATTCTTTATTCAAAAACATTCAAGATTTTAGACATAAAAATGTTATTGAGTATTTTAACAAGTTGATGTTGGTTAATGTTATAAACTGTTCGCTTGTCTAGTGTTATGACTATGAATGTCACGTGTCTTCTTTTTTGAAAAAAGTTTAGAGACGGCATGTGGAAGAATGTTATTATTGTGCGATACATAAAAAGATGCGTTCTGTAATTCAATCAAAGATATTTAAGTTCTTTAAATGGTAATATTTGATTGGGGTTGTGCGACAAATAATTTGAGTTGGTGATATACGGAGGGTTTTTTTCTGAAGTTTAAGAGATGTTCTAATTTGTTAGAGTTTGGAGAGTCCCATGGAGAATGCTTTAAGATCAAAAGTGTTATCGGTAATTGCCCATGCTATCTTGCTATAGGGGGAAAATAAGATATGGGGCGGTAAGGAGTTTTTAGAGATGTGATTTGTATATTAAATCATATGGTCTCCAGGTAAATTTGTATCAATTAATACGCCGAGGAATTTAGTGTTGTCACGGATGAATAATACAATGTCTAGCACGATGGTTAATGGAATAGAGTGTTTCTTTTAGTGTTTTACTCTTTATAAAGTGAATTGTTGTAATTAGTTTAGAAATTGAGAGTAGTTTATTGGCTTTTAAACAATTAATACCATTAATTCGGAGTTTAATGTTTTAATAAGTGTATTTAAGTGGAAATGTGAAAGCAAAAATGTTCGTACATCAGCAAATAGAAAAAAAGAGAGTTGTTTAAACCAAGGCGGAATGTCATTGAGATAGAGAAGAAAGAGTACGAGACAGAATAGAACCATGAGGTACAACAAACAGGAGACTGGAGGAAGAGGTCAGAAGAATGTGAATCAAACTCAGTAAAAAGGACATCTCTTGGAAAGATAAATTGTAAAAGATACCAGAGCAATCCCACAAAGCACCATAATATGAAGTTTAGCTTGGAAGAATGTTATGGTCAATGGTATCGAAAGCTTTGGATGTATCTAAAAAGTGCCAATAGTAGTTTATTAAGAACGAGAGAAGAGAAGATATGTGTTGTAAATACTGGAAGTGCAAGTCGGCGGATGATGTTAGCGGAAAGCCATGCTATATTGATTGTTGTGAAGAATGAGGAAGTGAGAAAGAAAGTAAGACGCTCAAGACTTTTAGAAAAAAAGCAGGGAGCAAAGCTAGGACGATGTAATTCGAAATATTATGACGATCGTCCATTTGGAAAAAACAGGTATCACTTTCGCAATTTTGAGGGCTGAAGGGAAAAGACGCCACGCACCCCCGTGAGTGGACAAGAAATATTTAAAAATATGAGCCAGGGGCTTGGAGATAAGGGGAATGGTCAAGTTTAACAATACGGGTCTGATGTCATCATAGCAGAACTCTTGCCGTTCTTGAATTTCTTGACAATTTTTGGGGGTTGATGATCTCTATTCATTGTTGGATTAGAAGATAGAACTAGGAGCGGATCCCCTTGAGGAAATCAGAAAGCACGCATAAGTATTGATTTTTGACGCAAGTTTGGGGCCAATTTTAGCAAAAAAACAAACTTATTGGAAAATATGAGATTTTTAGAAGTGTCATTACGAAAATCAGTGGGTAATCTTTTAGGTTGAGTGGACTTACAAGTACATTATTTGATTGCTTGCCAAGTGTTTCTTAATGTTATATTTTAATTATCTATCAAATGTGTTAGCTAGACATTTTACAGAACCTATATTTGAGTGTGTTAATCTTTTTTATTCTGTCTTTAACTGGTATTAGACTATTAGTATCACTACGATGTTTTAAATAGACTTTTTTATAAAGTTTATTCCTAGTTTTAATTGACGTTATGGTCGTGTTTAAGCCTTCTCGCGGCGGCCTGTTTGTCACATCACCGGTTGTGGCTAACGATCAACAACTTAAGTCCAAACCTCGTGTTTTAAAACTCCACAGTGAACATCTTGAAGACCCACCTTCAATTCTAGGCGGCTGAGCACTACAAGAACTTTCCTTATGGCAAGCACCAAAGTCCTGTATCCTGCCAGCTGAATTCCTAGTTTTAATTGACATTTTGGGGTCGTGTTTGAAGTCCTTCTCGCGGCGCCTGTTAATGTCACATCACCTGATATGGGCTACGGATTCAACAACTATAATTCCAAACCTCGTGTTTTAAAACACCACAGTGAACATCTTGTAAGACCCACCTCAATTCTAAGCGGTGAGCTACTACATAGGAACTTTCCTTATGCAAGCACCAAAGTCTGTATCCTGCAGGCTGAACGTTGAGGGTCTCACCCATCTAAGCGTGACCTCATCTTACAGCTCTCCAGGAGACGGAGTGAATATCATCCTCCTCCAGAAACTCACTGCGAATTCGAAGAGAAGCTGCAAATCGAATGTTTGACCTTAATTGCTTCATTCCGCACAACAAGCATGGATCGCTTCCTATGAAGCAAAGGCATACCGTGAGATCACCCTGCAATCTCAATGATTCGCCGATCCAGTGGATAACATTTGAAGCAATGGGAACCCTTCACAACATCTAAGCACCACCAGCTGAAAGCAGATTCAACTCCCTTCCATTAGTTCAGCGGAGCTCCTTCTTCTGCGGAGATTTCAACTTTAGAAATACAGCATGGGATGCTCCAACATTGACAAGATAGCAAAGGCGGCTCTTGAAGGA
>JAMKCH010036060.1:0-14601 GCA_023653785.1 Ophioderma brevispina
CGCCCTGTGGGGGCCCTTGTATTTCCTTCACCTTTCTTTGGTGCACCTAGTTCTTTAATCATCGCTCTTCTTCCCAGGCTTTCTTTCTCCCTTCCTCTCCTTATTCTACTTCTCGAACTTCTGCAAACATTCAAAAATATGCGTAGGCCAATCGTTTTTTCCTCTAAATTCAATATAATAGTCAATATAACATTTCAGCCCACGTAGAAAGTCGGCTTAGTCACAGTCAAGCAATTTGTCTTTTTCAATAAGCATTCTGGCGGATCTTTGTCAAAATTAATTTTAGGCAAAACTTTAGGTAATTTCCTTCTCGTTATTGTAAATAAAGGTCATGTGTCGTGAGCGTCAAACGTGATTCTACTCTTAATTAGAGTTTGTCTCCTCACATCAGAAGAACTACTATGAGCAGGATGTAATTAAGTCTTCTTGGAAAAAATCTATACGAACTCGTCAACCTCGGAATATGAAATGAAATATTCAATGTTGATGTTTTTAATTTGCATTTGTTCTAATAAAACTATAATTTGATAATTTTCTGTGGGGTTATTAAAGTGCTCAAGGGTTTTGCCTTGCATCGACGTTGTATGTGTTGTGTGTAATATTAAAGGAACAGCCATGGATGGAGGTAGAATTGGAATTGGTCGATAATAAACTTTTCTATTCGCGTAACAGATTGAGACTGGTTCGGTTTGAGCTTATCAATTTATACTTTGATTTTTCACTATTCTGAGTTTGACTAACATGCAGTGAAGTGGAGGGGGCTCCAGGCATCCCACCCATGTGGCTGAAAAAAAGGATGGAATGTGAATGGAGGATTTGTGCATTTTTGCTTATCCATGCCATAGCTCCACCAAGCATGCAAAGACACTATTGGCCTGTTTATTAACAAAATGAAGCTAAAGATATACAACCCTCAATATCAGTGGTGAAATGATCTTGACCAATTGCGGTTTCCAAATCAGTTTGACCTTAATTACGATTTTTGGTAAATGTTTTTTGGAACTCCCAGGTAGAGGTCATCGTAGGTATCCATAACATAATAGGCTACAAATGCAAATAAACTTGACTGCTAATCAACTTTAAACATTTCCATCGAAAATAGAACATTTAATATTTGTATTCTGTTCTGAGGTTCATTTTCAACTGTTGTTCACGTTTTGTCTTTGCCATCACCTATTATCCAATAATATTAACTCGTAGTGCACTACTCTTTGCCATTGTTACGTAATATTGTATTTGGGATGTTTGAATATGCAAGAGTAACAACACCTCCCCACCTCCCGCGATAAAAATGAACTTAGTGTACTAACAGGCTAATTTGTAATTCAAGTATGTTTTAAAAGATGTCTTTTGCGGTCTGAAAGAAATAAAATATCTACTGCAAATTGGTGCCTTATTAGCCAGAATTAAACATTAAATGTTTGCCAGGAGGTCGCAAGTTCGGCAATTGGTGACGTCTCGCTCGCATTGGGAGGGGTGGTATGACTTTGTAAGTCCAATAGATAAAAATTACATAATTTTATTATCAGTAGTATTATTGCAGGTTTAAAAAAAACAGGAAATCGTTGAAATGTGAGTGGCTTTAAATATTAAGAAAGTACCTAAATTTCTTTTTTTAAACTATGTAAAAATTACTTTTTTTTAAAAAACAAAAGAATGACGATATTTTAAACCCAAAATATATATACAACCTAAAGTATGCAATCTCACATACATACAGAAACCCAAATCGCAACACCACGTAACACGATACGCGCACTCGCAATCGCGTGGCCAAACGTCCCGAACACCCCCCCCCCCCACCCGATTGTCCTTAATGGGCATTCTAATTCTATAAATTAGATTACCACCGATAGCTTAGAGTTACTCATTTCTATTGGCATCAAATTGCGTACCAACATTCGCAATATGAAGTCACCATTACCTCCATGGACGTCAATAAGTTTGAAGAACGTATGAAAACAGGATGGGAAATGATTATTTCGCAATTACGACTCAAACAAATGGTTTGTGAACGTAAAAGGCTCATATTCAAAATGACCAAAATATCAGTTTAGCTTAATTCTCAGCTACAATTTTCAATTTACACGGACATGGTCATCCAAATACCTTAACAAAAAGCTAATGTCATGTTTAGATCAATTGGGCTATTTTTTCTAATTCCAAACATTTCTTGGTTTAAAACTAACTTTGTCACAGCAAAAGCAACTTAGTTATTTTTTTCTATTAGGTTAGACGTAGGCCTCTAAAAACATGTGTCAATTAGATCCGGCATGCAAAAAACAAACCTAGAACGGAAGCCCTTTGAGTGCGTTAAGTGCCCATAAATGGAGATGAAAGGATTTAAATGCATTTAACCATAATCCCACAAAACACAGTAGATAAAGGTTATCCGATGTGTGTACACATTGTTATGTTACCCACTGTTACCAATGTAGTTCAGGCAGAACCTGAAACATGTATGTGGAGAGTAGTGATTATTCGATTCTTTCAAACGTGGCAACAAATTACATGAATTAGGTGTGCTAATCTTGGAGATTAGATCGTGCGATCGACTTCACTATATCCCATAACGCGGTTATGAGGTATTAAGACTGCATCATGTAAAGTAATGAAAGATTAAATGTGTAAAACTATACCAGCGGGTATTGGGACAATTTACATAAGTATTAGGGGATAGTACTCGATTCTTCCAACGTGGACATCCCGCAAACGAGCTATGACGTAAGATGTGCGATTGTTTCAATTAACTTTCGGGGTCGCAACGGCGACAACCCAAGCAAAAGTCTTCTTCAAAAAGACATCAACGTATTCTCCCTTACAAATATCCCTATATTACCCTTATTTGTATATTACGGGTTATATATAATATATTTACAACAGTGGAAGAGTCAAAACCTAAAAAGTATGCCTATATTGCCTCAGCCATTTCATAATGAAAAATTAAACCCATGCACCAAGTAAGGAAGCGAAACCTAGAGATATTAGCCACTTGAAGGGGGTAGGAAACCATCTCGCGGAAATAGGTAACACTCTGAGATCAAACACAACTTACGCAGATTTTATTCATTCTCAAAAACACTTTCTCTGCTACAAGACTCTCGAAAAATCACGAAGAATTCCATGTTGAAACATTTTGTCAGATTCCCATATATTGCGTTTGATTCAAATATATAAATTTCGCTTATACATCCCGTTTTATCATCCCTACAAAGTCCTGGCAAATTTGCGTGGTCGAAACTAAACAAATAAGTTAAAGTAAACAAAATGCTACCTATATAAGGGACAACTCGCACGATGACGAAAGCAATATGTAGGGCGTTCCCGCCCTCATATAAAAAACAGAGGTATCTAAGGAATGTCTAGGGGTACTCCTGGTCAGAAAATCGGAGTATATAGTGTGTCCAGTCAGAAAAGCAATAACGATCGATTAAAAAAACTGGGGCGGATTCGTGAAATATATTAGTGAAGTTTGGGTTATGGGCAAACAAGGTCTTCACTGCCTACTCTTCAAGACACACTCTGTTATAGACCTCTCGAATTCAATTTTCTTGTGTGCTGTCGTGCAAGGGGCAACTTACAAGATTGGAGAGTTGCAGCAATTTAAAGGCAAGGCAGATAAGGGGAGAGAGAGCGTACGATATTATTTCAGATTACAAGGTTAATTTTGTGTGCTGTCAGTTTATTTGATGACATTTTATGTGAAGATAGAAAACCTGGGTTAAAGTCGTGTAAAATTCGGTCAAGTCTGGAAGATTTGTTTAATTTGAGTTGTGCAAATTTGCTTCCAGCTGATATGCGTCAATTTTTTTCTGCTGTTTATATTCAAGATCATGTGTTTTGTAAAGTTTTCCAAGTGACTATTAAACCCAGAAACATACAAATGATGGAAAGTTGCAAGCAATTACGCAGAATGGGAAAGGGGCTACAATATAATGGAAGAGTGAAGCAATTATAGAAAGCATGGTAAGGGGTGACTTAAAAATCATGGAGGAGGTGTTTTTTGTTGGGGTGTGGTTTTTGGGTGTGGGGGGGTGTTGTGTTGTTGTTGTTTTTTTTTTTCTTTTTGTTTTTTTTTGTTGTTTTTTTTTTTGTTTTTTTTCTACCCAGCAATTATAGCAAGCATGGTAAGAGACTTACAATATTCATGAAGAGTTGCAGCAATTATAGCAAGAATGGTAAAGGGGTGACTTACAATATCATGGAAGAGTTGCAGCAATTACAGCAAAGCACGGTTAATGGGTGCCTTACAATACATGGATAAGTTGCAGCAATTATAGCAGCATGGTAAGGGGTGACTTACAATAGCATGGAAGGAGAGTTGCAGCAATTATAGCAAAGCACGGTAATGGGTGACTTACAATATCATGGAAGAGTTGCAGCAATTATAGAAGCATGTAAGGGGCGACTTTACATTATCATGGAAGAATTGCAGCAATTATAGCAAGAATAGTAAGGGGTGAAACTGAAATATTATGAAGAGTTGCAGCAATTATAGCAAGCATGGTAAGGGGTGACTTAAAATATCATGGAGGAGTTGCAGCAATTATAGCAAGCATGGTAAGGGGTGACTTAAAATATCATGGAGGAGTTGCAGCAATTATAGCAAGCATGGTAAGGGGTGAATTACAATATCATGGAAGAATTCAGCAATTATAGCAAGCATGGTAATGGGTGACTTACAATATAATGGAAGAATTCAGCAATTTTAGAGCAAGCATGGTAAGGGGTGACTTACAATAGCATGGATGAGTTGGAAGCAAATTATAGCAATGCGTGGTGAGGGTGTCTTACAATATCATGGAAGAATTGCAGCAATTATAGCAAGCATGGTAAGGGGCGACTTACAATATCATGGAAGAGTTGCAGCAATTAAGAAGCATGGTAAGGTGTGGACTACAAGATCCTGACGAGTTGCAGCAATTATAGGCAAGCATGTATAAGGGGCGCCTTACAATATCGTGGTGAGTTGCAGCCAATTATGCGCACGATAAGGGGAGTGACTTACAATAATCATGGGAGTTGCGCAATTATAGCAAGCCATGGTAAGGGGCGACTAACAATATCATGGAAGAGTTGCAGCAATCATAGCAAGCATGGTAAGGGGCGACTTACAATATCGTGATGAGTTGCAGCAATTATAGCAGCATGGTAAGGGGGGACTTAAATATTGTTAAATAGATTGCAGCCATTATTAGGACAGCATGGTAAGGGTGATTTATATACAATATTATGGAAGAATTGCAGCCTTTACAGTGTAATATGATATAGTAAGGGGCGACAAATATATCAAAGAAGAGTTGCAGCAATTGTAGCAAGCATAGTTAAGGGTGACTTTGAATACTATGGAAGAGTTGCAACCATTGCAACTAAATAGCCGCTGTCAATCTTTTTTTTTTTCTTGTGGAGTTTATTCAGGACAGGGTATGGATCAGTACATTGTGTTTTGTAGGGTTAGCCCAAGACGATTAATTCAGAAACCTACAAACTTTGGAAGAGTTGCAGCAATTACACACGGATGGGACGGGGCGACCTCAAATCCCAACCAGCCGTCGCTCAGTTCTTTGCGTTGTGACACCGGTGTAAAAGAAAGATATAGTCTACGGGCTCAATAACGACGGAATAAAGCTGGAAACTAATGTTTCGTGACGAGTAAATTGAATCGAGTACCCTATCTTCGCAGTGTAGGTGGACTTGATGAGTCCGGAAGACCAATCTCAGGCTACACAGGTTTCTTGAACCAATCCAACGATGCAATTACAATGTACCTATACTGTCTGTACAACACGTAGTATTAGGGAACATATATGTGTTCAAGAAGTTTAGGACACAAAACATTTCTGATCATGATAAAAAAAAATTCAAGCGATTTATGATCTAAAATAAGTGTAAAAGTCAAAATGAGTGTAACGTCAAGGGTTATGTGTAAGAAAAGGAGTTTCTGTGGGATCATATCTCAACTTTTGAGGTAAGTCCCCAAAACCATTGCACTGAGGATCGGACTCAATACAACCGCCGGTCTAAACAGTATATAATAGATAAATAAACTGATAGGAGCTCATTATAAGCTATGAATTATTTACTTTTTTTTCTTTTTTTTCCCCTTTTGAATATTTTAACCATTGTAGAACATATTATATATTATATCTCTATATAATATATATATATATATATTTATATATATTATATATAGTTATATATAGTATATCGGTACTTGCTTGTCTCCCTTACAATTAATGTAAAATGCCCGTTTTTAAATGACGTTTTTCTCGAGAACTAGAGATTTTAATATGTTTGCAGCTAACAGCGACTTTTTAAAAGAAAATAATTTAGATCAGAAATGAAAAGTATGCATTTTCATGACCAACTTCGGAATCAGGCATTTGAAAAAGCATTTAAATAAGAGTTATTCCAGTGCTTCTTTTTAATATAGCTTCAAGCCACTGACTGACGTATCAGGTTGACCATGGTCAAAGGGTTATTAGGCCTAATAAAATTGTATTGTAAAACTGGTAAAAGATAATCACTAATTTTCACAAGTTTTGTTTGTTTTCTCTTTGTTTCGAGTATCAGGTATATTTCTATGCTTTAGTGCCAACCGCATGTTAAACTTTCCATTGGTTAATATGATATTCTAAGCCTTCAATTAGTCAATGTAAAATTGCAATTCTGGATGTATGACATACACTAAGGACAATACGATCGGGCTGTTATTTTCCATTGCGCTGTATTTTAAGAAAGAATATTCTGCAAAGGCATATTTGGAATTTATAATTACAATTTTAAAGTTTTACGTGTGCTTTAAGTGTGAAAAACATTGACCTTTCGCGAGAGATTTAATTTCGATAAAGATCCGGAGATCTTCACAATCGAGAAGCTAACTATCTTAGTGCGGAGGATGCATTACCTTAGACTTCCGGTTCAGGAGACATTGCTAAGCGTCAGATAAAGGAGTATTTTTTTGAAATGTGTTCAGAGGTTTGACATGTTTTCTACACTACCCTCTTGATACTGAATGGAACAGACTGTTAATGTCAACTTCTCATAAGTAATGTTTTGAAAATGCGGGAACAGCCCAATCTTTCTCGGTTGAAATTTAAAAAAAAAAGAGGTGCTATTTAACACTGAGACATGTTTTTGATATACTTTGCTGCCGGGAAAGGTGTCATATGTCTCATGGCTATCATCTCAAACATCGTTCACTGTAATGCTCTCTGTATCGTACATTTTACCATCTCAATCTCGCTTTGTTTTCAAGCCTGATTACTCTATGTAGATCAAGAATAATAACGGATTTTATCGCCAGCCAATACAAAAACTTCTCGCTTTTATTTCCTGGCTTAATTTCATTCTGCCTCCAATACTGCGTTAAAGGTGCGTGTTCCGATCGTCTTTGGGAACCCCCCTGATTTACCGGAAGTAGGGGCGGGGCAAATCGATTTTGATATCAGACTAAAGGCCATTTTTTATCATTGTCGTCGGAAATTTGAGACCTCCAAACCATTTAAGTCCCAAGATATAAAACAAAAAACGCAGTTTTGTGGATAAGCATCAATATGAGCCAAGTAGTGAATAGGTTTGCAAATGAACTATTGAGTTTACCAATCAAACTGCAAACGTTATGTTTCCCACGGTACTTATAGGAGGTGTATGTAACAATTGCCGGTCTCCTCATAATCAAGTAGATAACACAACACACATAAATCGAACAAGCACCTTTGAGTGTTACGACGAAGGAAATATTTTCTTTTATAAATTTTGCATTGTACTTACTCCCTATTTTGCTGGATGAAGCAGAGTTCTTCCATGCTAGTGCAGAAATTCTTTAACAGTGGCTAATGTAGTATAAGTTAGCATATGCCGGCGAAGTGATATCGATACGAAGCTGATGGCTTCAAGTAACTACGTTAATTATCGGACCATATGTGACAACAACAACTCCATTACAGAAACCTACCTCAAACTCACCTTGATATCGGCTGAAAATGCCCAAAACAAGCAGAACGAGCAACTAAAAAATGCACTTACTTCTACTTAAACTGTGAAGCATAAGCGCTTTCATGATAATTGTACCAGGTGTATGCTGCAGGCCGAATACTGGATATAGTACGGGTAGAGTGCTGCAAACCGAAGGGTTTAAAATTATATTAGAGTTCTTGGCGAGAAGACCTGTGGGTTTTTGGCTTCGTTCCGGTAATGCGCAGTTCCCATACGCCAGACAGAGTTTTGTTTTTAAACTAAATAATATTGTGTTTGGAATTGGGTAATTGTTTTTAAACTATATATTTAAAATGGGGTATATCACGTGTTCACGTTCGTAAGATTTTAAGAATCACTGGATCTCTAAATAGTTTAATTTTTACTACTAATTATTAATGCCACTTTTTATTACAAGCATTTGATATGGCGCTTAACAGAAGAGCAACACAGCGCCTTACAATAAATTTTAGTTAATTAAACAACTTTAAACAAATTTCAACTACCATCACATGAACTGCAGCATGAGCACAAAATGAAGAAAACACCAGTATACAAAGCAGCAATATATACCAAAAACAATTAATGCAATTAAGGAAGAAATGATCTTGATTGTACTGCTTTTATTATGTCCAGATTTCTTTTAATACCAATTTTATTTAACAAATCACAACGGTGAAAACTGCTCAAAAAAACAAAGCTGGCAAGCACGAATTGTAGTAGAAGAGAGCCATTCCTAAAATGCCCATAACTTAAAGGGCGTCATCCCCTGCATGGGCCAAGGAAGAATAAAACAGAAAAAAATCTTTGAAGAATATTTTTTTTATATCCCCACCCCTGATTGTCATCTCTTTGTACAATATATCGTTGTATATTGAAATTACAGATTTAAGATATAGAACTCTTTAGTTCTAATAACCTGATGAAATCAGATACTATCGCATGCTAAAACGTGTTTCTGTTCGTTAGATTCTATCGATAAGTAGTAGTAACCCACTTAGTCCGATTTGTCGTCGTCTTTAATATTGAGTTCTTTTTTCTGTTACTAAATCATTGTTTTCGTTCGTAGCTTTAGACAACACCGTAAACACCAACCAGACGCTACAAAGACTTGATATATTTTTCGTAAGAAAGTAGACAACGGCACTAGCAAAAACGCCAACTGTTGCTTTCGCTTAAAATTAACGGCACCTGAGACTATTTTTCACCCGTAATGTCGGTCAATTAAACGTCCCTAGGTTGTAAATTGAATAAATTGTAATCAGCAAATACTAATCATGACGAAAGCTGAGATCGCTTCTGATTATGCCAATAAATGTTGCCTATTTCCGGATTTTCGTCGGATTATGTTACTCGACAAAACGGCAACTATTGATCGATTCCTTCTTAGTCACTGCCTATTCGTGGGTTTGAAACCCCAACCGTGACTCCACTGCGTTTATAGTGACAAGAGCATACAAGTTATCAAAAGGCAGAAGCGAATCAAAGTTTCTAATTAAATGGTACTACCATACGAATATCTTATCCTTCACGTGTCGATGTACGTCCTTTCAAATGCAAGGAATAAGCTCAACAAGCTCGTCCGTGTCGGCATACAGATTCCCAAATATGTCATAGGCAAATAGATCTCATCCTAATCTTGCAAATTTATATATCTTCAACAACCATCCCCTGTCCATACATAGAATATGTGATCGTTCTATATAGACTGCATCACTCCGGCAAAAATAGATATGTTGGTGTCGTGTAGTGACATTGTATGACCATAGATGCTCTGATCAACTTGGAATACTGAGGTCTTCAACACGAGATATAGGATGTGTCAAGTACGCGGAGGGAAGGTATCCAGAATCCAGCCCTAAGTGTGGTATATATCAATGGTGTATTCAGTGTGGGGTGTGGCACTACGTCCCATAGCGATGCATATCGGATACTCTTTCTGAGAGATCACAGTTATTTTTAATGGTTATCACGTATCTCTGCACTTACTGCTTGAACGACACTAGTCATTGTGAAGGAGCTAGTAATCTATCTACAAATTGTCACGTTCCTGCTGGGCGAAACATGCACACAAGACACCTATAGCTGAACTCGGTCACGTGAAACCGTAACCTACGCTTTGTAGAAGTAGGACGTGCAACATTTGATAGCAAGGTAGATGTGTGCTTTCGTGAATGGCAATAAGCATTCGTAGCGACGAAGAGAACAATAGACAGAGGTGGTTTGCCGCTGAGAATTGGATCCGGGGGTGGTTGACTCGAAGAGAGTCAATGCAAAAAGGTGTGTAGGCGCGGTCCGAGTCCGCGGAGTGGCTTTGGAGTAGTGCATGGGTAACGTTTCGTCTAGTGGGTCAAAGAGTATGATCACCAAACAAAATCACACCATGATGGAAAGAGAGTGTGTAGACCATCCGTTAGTGTCATCGATGTGGTCAAGAGAGTATACGATCACTATTGCGTTATGCGTATGGAATCCGTGCCTGGAGACGGTGAGTATTCATGATGTTGTGAGCTTTACAACAAGGTGCTACCGGAGTTCGTGAGATAAATAGGCGCGCTTTGCACATCTGCGCGTGTCTGAGGGCTGACGAAAACAAGGGCGCTGGGAAGGAAATAAACACGTAGAAGGGGCGGCCAGACTGACTAGGGAAGTCGCACACCCACGGGTGGTTGAATTAGATGAATGAGCACTTACGCTACGCGCAAGAACTGTGAGTTAAAAAAGAATCACGGGAGATTGTAATAAGAAAAATGTAGTAAAAAAGCCAGAAAAACGCATCTCTGGCGCATCTACACCTGTGTGCGCGACAGGGTACATACCATGTTGACACAGTTGTACAGTCCGCCCGGGCACGCGGGTGGAGGTAAGTAAGTGATTGCAAGGCAATCGTGTTAATTTAGTAATGACAAGTACGAGCCTCTGAAGCACTCCTAATTTATGCACTTAGCCACGAATGGGGTTCAGATTAAAATTTTCAGCTTAGTTTAAATTTAGTTTACTCCTGTATTACACCTACTGTGCCAACGAATAACCCCCACATATGTGTGATTTATGCGATCGTGCGACCGTTGGTGGCTATACCTACTGGGCGAGTCAAAAAAGATCTACATCTCCTTTTTGATATTTTTTTCTGCGCAGTGAAAACTTTAAACCGTAAGGCAACTTGCACTACAATATCCAACAAGATTTATTCGCCTACTGGAGAAATTTTTATCGTGATTTTTGAACTTTAGCATTGAGAAGTTTGTAACTTCAGATAGTACACCTTTTGACTCTGTCCTGGAAACCACCGTTGTGGGATTTCAAGAGACTGTTGAATGAGTACTACATAAGTACATCAAGACATGCTTTTCGGCGATTACATTTGTGTACACCTTCAAATATCAAGAAATATTATAACTATCAACTATTTTTTTTTTTCATTATCTGAAACCAATAACAATTATGGAATCTTATAGCCAACAATGAACCTTATTTCATTGACTATTGCAATTGTTAACAAGATCTTTTCGGATCTTTGAATTCAAATATGTAGCATGCCTATTTTTGTCTATTAAAGGGTTTTCAAGTACTTATATCAGGAATGGCATTTCCTTCATGAAAGGGCATGACTTTTAGAATTGTTGTCGAAAATCAGTTGGTACAAACGAAGTAATCGTTATGTCTATAACGCAAATGTAATAAAGCATTTAGACGGCAGTAACTTAAATGCTTTACCGTCGTGGACAGGAAAATTGTACAAAGCTGGTCCATATAGTTTAAGGGCTTTTCACTTAATTTAACATATCCAACATAGGGACAAAGGTAACCTTTTGATTTTATTGACACCAATGACAGGGGATAACGATGTATTAGGTCAAAAACAATTTAGAAAGTTGTTTAATATTTATTTTTATTTTTCTGAATAGGAGGAAATCTTTTGACCCGCACTTTTGTTGACTTACTTTACCCCATAACACAAATATTTATTAGATTAATAACTGTTGCTTTTACCAATTATATCCAATTATATTCTGACATGTAATTTGATCTATAATTAATTTTCCTGTAAAAAATAAATGGGAAAATACATAATTTATAGAAAAAGGCGACCTGGAAAAATCTAAAATGTACCAAATCCGCTAATTTATTGTTTTAGATAATAATTTTGGTATCTTTTCTCAACTCACGAAAGCCATAAGTTAACGTCTTGTGCATCATGGTGAAGAATAAAGCGAAACAAAGGGTAACTTTGGCGAAACTGTATGCTGTAATGACTATAATAATTAGTTTACTATTAAAGTAGAACAAGGAAGCTTTCACATGCAAACCTTAATGGCAATTTTTCAGTCATGCCGCTTTGAACACCATTGCTTGGAAAATGGCATAATTCAAACTCCCTTGTGACATCAAAGCTTTTGTTTGGTATGATGCTTATTTGTTGCGTATCTGGCAAACAAGGTGGAAAGATTATGGCCGATTAACTTTATCAGTGCCGTTTAAGATTTACTAGAATTAGGGCCTTTTTCAATGGTAACATGCATTCATACTTCCAAATATTAGTAGCAACATGGTGGCAGCTAACAACTCGGCACAGAGTGTTCATGTGACAAAACTTCATAAAAAGAGATCCTACAATTACTCAAGATGCTTATAGGGAAGCCTTCCCGACAGAAATCCGCCATCTAAACCGACTATCTGGCAATGTGAAGAAATACGAGAACTGGCACAAGCCTTATTCGAAAAAGATCACTCGGATTTATAACAAGAAACAATAGCATCAAGGGAAACCACTGCAAACATAAATGGACTTGACTCACCCGTTTTCCGTCAACCGGATAAAAAAGTTGACTTGAACTTCCATCCACACAAAATTCGCATTTCGGCCATCAACTTCAGAAGAAGGCCAACTTTTTACGAGTGGCTATTGGATCGTTGTCAGAGAGACGCGAGATTTCATCAGGAGCATTTCACGATTGAACACGAGCAGTTTTTTTAATGAATGGCGAGTTTAACAACCACAACGTCCCATTGATTATGCACCAACTGGGAACCCTCCAAGTTTGCAACTTTGATACAAACATGAAGTCAGAGAACCTCTTACAGTCTGCATACTTCTGTGTCACAAATGGGCTTGGTATTCCATTTTCAATAAAAATGGTGTTCAATGAGGCACGACTTGATAAAGGTGTTATTTTAAAGCTTAACATGTTGCACTTTATAGTAAAATATATTTAAGTCATACAGCAACACAGTTGGAATTAACCTTTTTTCTGGGACGACCTGTATTATTTTTGTCTGAGACTCAATACGATTCATGAAGATTGTAAGCTAGAATATAACGCCTTGCTTAGATATAAAGATATACCAACCGTGTTAATTTTGTATCAGTTTTTCAGAGTTTGGCATAGAGTTTCATTCATTGCCCTAAAGCCATAGCGATGGGGAGTTAGGGTGATAGTCATGTTACAAAAATCCATGCTGGAGAGTTAAACAAGTTGTTAAGGAATTCGTGGAGTACCATAACCTACTTGACACGCGAAATTGGAACAGATTCAAATATTCATTAAACAATAATGAGTGTTGGTGTAACAAAAATAACGATCAAGCTTATCATGCCTTATTAGTAACATATTATCTCAATATTCATATTAAAGGTTATACTAATGTTTCAGACGCAATAGTTGATCTTTAAATATTTTGTGGAGAACATTGGCGGGCATGAATACCAACTCGGACGGTTTTGTTTAGGTTGTAAATAATATTGTAAAAATGGTGGAGCACCGGGTTATTGTGTATATAATGTGTTATAACATCTTATAATTATGCAAAACAATTTTAGAGATTGATTTACGGTTTGGAGTCAGTGACGCGAGATGTTCAATCTACATATATTTCCCAATACAATACATGGTTAACATTCCGATTCGATGGTGTTTTAACTTATTTGATGTAAAGATGAGATTTTTAGTTTTTATAAATATTGAATACAGCCCGCAGATATGGCAAATTTTTGTTAATCTTGAAACGATTATGAAATGTGGTGTACTGTACAAATTCTGACCGTTTTGGTATGTTTCGTAGTTTCATTGTATATCAGGTATTGATTAAAAATCAAGATCGCATTTTCTCACGAACCCAACGAACCATAAAACATGTAGTCCTTCGGAGGGCAAATCTGTACATGCGTATCACAGTCAGTAGGGTGTTAACCTACCCCCTATTATCCCATGTTGCCATTTCCTAGTTGGCATCTCTTAAGATCAGTTTACTTTTGAGGAGTGCACATGGCATTTGCCGAATAGAAACTAAATAATAAAGATCATAAATAGCACTCGAAGTTACAGCATCTTATCATATGAAAAAAATAAATACTTAGACAACGGGGTTTGTATTTGATCACTCAAACAGTAGCAATGGCCTAGACTTGTCTAGCTCAAGGACTCGAATACCTCAGGGAAATTGCGGCGTATTTGGACTGATTTACAGTGGATTTAGCTGGTCTACAGGGATTTGTTTATACTGGCATATGAGTGTTAACCTGTCCCAATATGCACTGACAAAAATCAATTGAATATGTATTATGATGATCGACAATTGGAAGATTATTCAACATCCTTTGAAATCTACCAAATACAATATTAG
>JAMKCH010036061.1:0-14614 GCA_023653785.1 Ophioderma brevispina
ATCAAAATGTCATGTATTGGTATCTTTATTTATGATGGCTTGGATGTTTTAACATAACCGGCAAGTGCTTGGCTTAAAATCTAGTGTAAATAAGACAACGGTACATTCTATCCGATACTGTATTTTCTATGGGTGCGTATAAAGTCTGACTTGTCAATGTCAAATCAAAAAGTTTTCATTAATCCAAGATTTTTAGTCTGATATTGATGTACCATGACCTGTGCAAGTTCGCGCAAACACATCCAGGGTCTTGTTTAGTCTGCACTGGTGGCACACAATTCAGTCTGTTTTAGTCCCATTTGAGACAATTTCATTGTACTAGATAATTATAATTTCTCAAATACTTCCATTTTTTTAAAAATTTTCGAGATTTTTTCCTAAACTGCAAAAGTTTAATGGAATTGTACATCTTGTTCCCTGATATATAAACTATATATAATAAATTTCCAAATGTTTATCCTCTCGAAATTATTGCTGCTTATACCTCTAATGGAAATGTTTAATGAAGTCCACGAAAGATAAAGCTGTAATAAGTTAACACGTACAGTTGGTAAAAGTGTAGTGGCTTCGTTTTGGATTTAGAGATCTTACATCTATCATAAGAGAAGATACCGCGTGTATCCCACGAGCCAATGCGATTTGCAGATCAGCCGACTTTCAAGATATGATATCACATGATTCACATGACATTGCTTGCGAGGAAATCTTCCAGGTTTTGATCTCCGGCAGGTTTAAAACAAGGCGGTTTCTCGAACCACAAGTGTCGCCTGGTGCGCGATCACTGCCTTATGATGAAGTTTGGAAAATGATGATTAGAAAGAGAACAAATGCACTGGAGAGAAGTGTTTACAAAGGTCACATAGGGTCAAAAAGGTCACATTAGTCACAAAGGTCCATGAGGTCACCAAGGTCCACATGAGGTCACCAAAGTCACATGAGGTCCCCCCATCCCGCCCCACCCTTCCCCCGACGCACCCTTCCCCCGACGCACCCTTCCCCCGACGCAACCCTGCCCCGACGCACCCCTCCCCCTCCCTGACACCCCACCCCGGCACAGATTTGTGAATGGTCCAAAGGTGACATGAGGTCACTAAGGTCACATTAGGCCATCAGGTCACATGAGGCCATCAAGGTCACTGAGGTCACCAAGTCATCATGAAGTCACCAATTTCCAAGTCTCTAAGATCACACACAGTCACAAAGGTCACACAAGGTCCCAATGTCACTAAAGTCACCAGGTCACACGAGGTCACCCAAAGGTCACACAGAGGTCACCAAGGTCCACACAGGTCACACAGGTCACAGGTCATATTTGAGGTCATCAAGGTCAATGAGGTCACCAAGGTACACATGGATCACAAACAGTCCATGAAGCAACCAAGGTCACATGTTCACTTAGATCAGTCCACACGACGTCACCCTTGCACCATACCCACTGCACCCTACCCCAACACACACCACCCCGAACCCCAACCAGATGCACACCACCGACCCCCAGACGCAAACCACCCCTCCCCAACGCACCCCCCCTCGCCACTAACACCCACCCTGCCCTCCCCAACAACCCCACCCTGCCCCCTCCCCACACCCACCGTCCCCTCCAGATGATCACAACAAGATGTATGGTTATAGTAGTTTTGCATGTAGAAAAAGACATTTTCACATATCCGATGTTACCATTTTAGAGATTCAGCAATTACGCATATTTAATAGCTCATTTGCATAAACCTAAAGCCGCATGTATCAGGAACGTTCAAATGGCAAAGAAGATGCGCCCCATTATGGGTTTCATGCAGTGAAGGATTTTGCACTATACGATGTAACCGTTTCAAATAAAGCGATACGCTGATTTTTGCATATCTAATCAAGAATCATTTGAATATGTAATTTGTCCGAAATTGCCCAACATCTAATAAGGTCAAGAAACTTCTTTAACCCGCTTCCTTCAACCAAGAACATCATTATACGCCTTACGGACACTCCGATAACTTGAACACAATCCTTGCGGGGAAAGGATTATCATTTTGATCGGCCAATGTAAAGCTCATTATATTCGTTGAATATGCAAAAAGCAGCCAAAAGCTACACATAATATTCTGGCACCTCCCTCTATCACCCTACCAAGTGTGAAGTAAATTGGGATTAGTGTTTAGCCAGCAGAAACTTAAAAAAAAGGTACCGGAAATGTCTGAAAAAATATGCAAATAAGTTTAATTAATATTCATGAATATGCAAATAATGGCAGCCAAAGCTTACACACATATTGCGGCACATCACTCTCTATCTATAAAGTTTGAGGAAAATCGGGGGTAGCGTTTAGCCTGCAGAGCATTTTTAAAAAAGGTTAAACGAGTCAGACGGACGGACCACACGGACATACGGAATACGAAACCCACACAGAATGTGGACTAGTATGTGCCTCCATGAACATTGTTTCAGGCGGGGGGGGACACAAAAAACTTTTGAAAGAAGAACCAGTTTTAACCGGGGAATTTGAGTCCCTTTAATTGCATAAACACAGCAAAATAACATAGAGAATGTTAATGATTTAAGGTACCACCTTCAAATCACTAAGGACTCACATTTACTGTCCTTATTCCCCCCAAAGGGGGTCAAAAGGTGTGACATACGAACGGGGACACAATGTATTTGAATGGGCCCGAATGCGACACACAATAAAATGTGTTAAAGAGACGAATTGATTCATGGATACACACAGGATTTATTGTTGCTATAATCATACATGCACACGATCATCAAAGCAAGTTCAGCAAAATGTACACAACGGACCGTACTGGAACAAAGAAACAATTGTTAGAGGGCATGTGCCCCCCTGCTGACTACGCCTTAATGTCTTCACTATTTACAATGTAAATCTTAGGCACCGGGCCGTACGCAGGATTTATTTTGGGGGGGTGCGGGACTTCGAAAAAGTGGAATTTTTCACGAAAAAAGTGGACCTTTTTTGGTAAAAGTTGGACATAAACCCCCCTAAAATGGCCCGTTTTGGGACTTTTTAAACATTTAATCACCAAAAAGTGGACTTTTTGCCAAATAATTTCGCAAATTTGGACCTTTTTATCAAAAAAAAATCAGCAAAAGTGGACCTTTTGCCCCTTTTGGGAATTTGGGGGGTGCGACCGCCACCCCCCGCCCCTGCATCGGGCCTGCTTAGGCATATTCCTAATTAATTGATTTTTGCATGTTATTCCACTTGAGGCATCTGAACTTTACAGCTGCTGTAATTACAAGACTATACTCCTGATCCTTTCTTAGTGGTTGGATGTTCTCCCATTCCACAGATGGTCCTGTCTCTTGCAAGAACCTCTTGAACAAGTCATGGAACCCATCAAAATCTTTGCTTAAATTCTGTAAGAAAAACAATGGGTAGAATACAAATTGATTATGAAATCAGTTCTCAATCACAAACTTTTTCATTCAAGCAATTGCTAGGAGGATTCACACCGGTAAATAACATGGAAAGAGAGGCAAGTCCAGACCCCCGAACTGCAAATGATAGTGGGTCATTCCATACAAACCCATGCCAAAAACAAACAAAGTGTAGAACCCACCCTCTCAGATTTGTTGAAATTGCAGTCAAAGGTACATTTTATGGTGCTACAGAGGTCAGAAGGAAAAAATTCCAAATTCATTTCGTTTGAAGTTATGGGCTCTCAAAGTTATAAGACTCGGCCTAAAATTCAGCTTCGAGGACCATGATTTAATGTGAGCATCTTTGGGGGCCTTTTTCTCAGTTAAGTTAACAATGCGAGAACTCATTTTTCAGTGTACACCCGATATGAAGTTCGAACATGAAAAAATATTAGCATTACACTATAACAATCATGTGATTACAAGTTTTTCTGGTCTTTTTGAGGTCTTCAGTGAAAAAAATATGGATTACATATAAAGCAAAATTGGGCTGAGTTTGGTTTAAAAGTTGATGAATTTCAGAAAACCGTTCACTATAAAAATTGCAACATTTGACTCAGAATTTTGGGATTTTTTTTCCATCACTACAGACCAATTTAGATTTGATCAGATCATCCAAAACGTCGCAAATAATTCTACATTACAGTTAGGTGACCAATTTTTCTGTGACTTAAGTCAAATTTGACTGTTTCAAGAGCTGTTTGAAAGTCTCATGTTATTATGATAAAACCAGAATAAAAAGGAAAAAACAATAGGTGACGTTTTATAAACAAAAAACCCCCTCCCCCGATTTGGATTCACTACTCGCCTTTGCATGTCATACGATATCAGTTGTCAAAATTGTTGGTCGGGGGGGGGGGAGACCGATTAAAAATTGTTCTAACATGGCATCAAACAGGCTGGGACTAATGTGAGGTAAAGAAAAACTAACTGTGATCCATTTACATAGCAATCTGACAGTTGTTGTTCGGGGTCAATAATTATTCAGGAGATTTTCAGAAAAATAAATTCCATTTAGTTTCACATTGAGTTTTTTTAAGTTCAATGTCAAATGTAAACTAATTGTTTTGACACTACCGATTCCACCTATTTAGCGACCTTATTAAGCGACCCCTCAGGACCATTGCCGACGGCAAATCATGTCTCATGAGAAAGCGCCCCTCCATTTTGAGAGGGCCAGCTCTGTACACCCACTTTGGAGTCCCCATTTCTACATGCAATAGTATATTT
The DNA here is from genome assembly GCA_023653785.1 of Ophioderma brevispina. Taxonomy (NCBI): domain Eukaryota; kingdom Metazoa; phylum Echinodermata; class Ophiuroidea; order Amphilepidida; family Ophiodermatidae; genus Ophioderma; species Ophioderma brevispina. The sequence continues at coordinate 4,663 of JAMKCH010036061.1, forward strand.
GTACTAGTATCTTTTGGCCTATTTCTCAGACTAAAATTTACAGTTTACCAGGTACATTTAACACCCGGAAACATGGATAAATACCACCATACTATTAGCCAATGCTGCGAGTATATCAAGTATATTGGAGGAACTCGATAGGAATCGTGACAAACAAAAAATACGAGATGAATAGCTTCACGCAATTGCTGTGGTGCGGATGTCGTTCCAACGGGCAGGTGGTGTGTTGTTATGAGGGAAATATTCAACTTATGACGGTTCGGCATTAACGGAAAGGGGAGGATCAATGAAATAAGTTAGTAATTTGGGCTGCTAGATCTGTTGGGGGATTAACAAGGATTGGAAATAAACCCACGGAATGTACTGCTATCATTTGGGAAATCTTCAACGTGGCTCTCCAAAATATATTAGACACTGTTTAAAAGTCACCAACAATTCCTTCTAATTATGTATGCAATAAAAACAGGGATCTGTCCCTGTTTTATGTTGTCTTTCATGATTATTTTCACCTTATTTTTGATTGGATCTCCGAGACCTGCTAACTGCGACTTGTATCCGATGGAATTGTACAGCCAAAATCAGTAAATCATGCATCCCGACTGGTACACGTAAATATTCTTAGGCCTCGGGTTTCATCTGCTTTAGAAGTTTAAAAAACTACCGTAATAAAATAATGATGAGTGTGTTTCACTGGGTCGGCCTCCGATACAAGCGCCAAACGAATATTATTACTCTGGATACGCTGATAACATTTTTTCATTAAAAAAAATCTCTAATTTTAAATTAAAGCATCATTGAGGCTATGTATACAGACTGTACCAATGCTTCCGCTTAGTAGAAGTTAGGTTGTAGCCGGGCGTGTAGTAATGCTTGTCTATAGGGTTTTTGCGGTCAAAAGTAACTTACCCCGTGTACCAAATTAGCGCCCCCTAAAATGAGTGACTTAGCGCCCGGGGCGCTAAATACGTCAAATACGGTATAACATTTTTGTCCATGATTTAACAATTAATAAAAATCCAACAGTAGTTGTTGTGTTTTAAGTAATTTTCCGGTGTTTTTTCTTAAGAAAATAGGTGGTCATTTACCCCAGCTTTACACTGGTTATCACATGAAGCATGGGTTTTTTAAGATAACGAGAGCATCACGATGCATTTAAACCTCGCTTACAATGTATAGACAGGGGTGGCGGCAGCTTAGGAGGGGAAAATGTCATGATTAACTCATGTAGGTACAAAAATTAATGCAATATATTGGCTTAAATTAAAAACCTGTTTAAAATTCTGATTTTGATATGCCTTGGTGGCCATCCCCTGAAGCCAACCCTGATGTAGCATCATACACGTATCTAAGTAGGTCACTCATCTTGTATCTCCAGCAGAAAGCAAAAAATCTGTTGAACCCCCCCTTACCCCCTACCATCATCCCAAGTCCCCTTCCCAACATCTTATGTACCCACCCCTCAACCTCCCACCTACTCTTACCTAATATCCCCTTTCCCTCCCCGAAATCTCCCCTCCCCAATAGCTCCCCTTCCTAAACATCCTACTCCCATTCCCAACACCCTCATCCTAACCACTCACCCCTCCTTGTTCTCAAGGGTCAACACCCTCATTGTTCCCCTACTCTTTCGCAACCCCCTATCGACCCATTTCCTACTCATTCCTACTTATTCCAACACCCTTCTTACCGATTCCCAACTCCCTCTTTATGTTAATTTTCATGTCTATGAACATAATGACTATGGAAGGACATGTCCATGATTGATTTGGAAGAATTTATTATGTGCTACCGATGAATTTGGCAGCCTTAAGGATAAACTGCATCTGGAATATTGGGGGGGGTGGCAGAAAAATGAATTCATCCCTATTATTTGATTTTTGACACAAAGTACAAAGCCTAACCTTACATTTTGTACTGTTGATGTAATAGTAACCTGGGGTTCGGCCCCCTAAACTTGTGTGTAATCCTATATGCATATGTCATACTAAAACCGTTTCATGCCAGTTACATCTTGGGACAAAATTAATCCACTCAGGCAAGATTTTACAACTGAATTTTCGGGAACGGACCCCTACACAGTGAAAGCTGGTAGTGCCTAGTAGTCTCTCTAAGCATGGAGCAACCATGTTACCATCAAACGTCTCTGACAACATTATGTTGAACAGACCAAGAATAACCAAATGTCTAAAGATATGAGTTGGGGTTCAAAATTGGTGTGATCATGAAAGAAAAAGCAATTAAGTACTCTACAACACTGTAATATCCTAATCATCTGTTTCAGTACTAATTACTTGATTTGAGGAAGTATGCAGTTGATTTCTGTTGTCAATTTACAAAACACTACATCATGGTTTGTTGGACCATTGGTGTAGTCTGTCGTCCCAGTTTGTGAATGGGCCAAAGGTGACATGAGGTCACCAAGGTCACATAGGTCACCAAGGTGACATGAGGTCACCAAGGTCACATGAGGTCACCAAGTGACATGAGTCCACCAAGGTCGAATGAGGTCACCAAGGTGACATGAGGTCACCAGGATACAAGGCACTATTAGAATGTCACAGGTCACCAAGGTCCCCCATTAGGTCACCAGAGGTCACATGAGGTCACCAGGGCACATGAGGTCACCATGGTCACATGAGGTCACCGGTCCCATTAGGTCACTGGGGTTTACAAAGGTGACACGGGATCATGAAGGTCACAGGGGTTATGAAGGTCACATGGGTCACCCCACCCTACCTTGATTTACCCCACACTACCTTGATGTATATAATTAAAAACAAACAACCACCCCCCCCTCCCCCTACCCTGTTGCCCCCCCCCGCGCCCCAACCCCACCTGGCCCCCGCAACAACTCACTCTTCCCCCTATCCAACACCCACCCTTCCCCTATCCAACAACCCACCCTTTCCCCTATCCAACAACCCACCCTTCCCCTATCCACACCCCACCCTTCCCTCCATATGAATTCAACACACAAATGTATGGCATAGTCTCTTTTTTACACACACACACAAGGCTGGGACTCCGGAATCCCTGGTACCCGCCCGCTATGTCCGAGCACAGGTGTAGAAGTAATCATTGTCCACCGTACTCATAGTCCTTGAACAATTGTGAACAATCGGGCAATCAATTCAGTTACCTCTTTACGCAACATTAGTTTCACGCTTTATTCCTTTAGTCGCTATAGCCCCGGACTATGGCCCCACTGACTATATCCTGCGTCACACCGGGCTTACATCTCCACACGGGATACCCGGTTGTGTGAAACAAAAATTAATGACAGTGGGTATGTTTTGATTACTATTCTACTCACATTGCTCTTCAGTCTTCATTGATTCACATCCATAAATATGACGGATTTTACAGAAATTAATCATGGATCACGAACCAATTTCACTGCATAGTAGGCCTATATGCATCGCGATCGTTGGCCACAAGTGCTTCGAGATATTTATGGGTACACAATTCATTGCTATGGCATAATTACTGCATTGTCCCTACGAGAACGCTGTGCCGTACACAAAACAAAACCCTAAGTTGCAAGACGTTGAATCTTGATCTGTTTCCCACCAATTTGTGCGATGTCCCGCCAGACGATGGCGGCCAAGCCTCAAATAATAGACTACAGGAATATACGACTTGGTCCGTTAGATTAAATAAAGAAATAACCTTACAGTGGTTGTTTGTTCTTCAGCAGTTTTGGAATAGAAAATATTGACTTCGAAACACACAAAAAATATGATTTTTTTGTAAATATTTTGGTTTAGGCCTACGTGTTACACCAATGACGATGTCTAAATTTAGGATTCTTGAACGCTACGCTAAATGCCCTCAGTGTTTTGACCCCGGTAACTTGATAAGATTAACATTGTACTAACTTCTGTGCTTGTGTTTATAATGGGATCCACCCGCACAGTAGGCCAGTAAAAAATAAAACATGTTTCTCGTCCGGGTTTTGAAAAAAAGGAGGAGGGCCTTTTTATTTTCAAGATGGCCGCCATTCAAGATTTTCGTCAACTTCCAGGTGTAACCTTATCACACTGAAGGGCTTCACACTACAGTAGACATAGGTCACAACAAGAACTTGACATATTTACAAATGTTTTAATAGTGTTAGCACATGTTTAGCACATCGTAATGTTTTAGTTTTTAGAATACCTCCTAATAAAAGTATCCCAAACTGAAGCACTATCTTCAACTGGACAAGAGTTTCGTATGCAAAATCTCTAAAATCATATCGTCGCAACAGAATAAACTGTGAACGAATGACTCAATCTCTTTTTTATAACCTCCCGCCAGTCGTATTTATTTAACATCGTCACCGTACTATGTATCATTCATTGATGTTGCGCGATATCCAATGTGGCAAATAAGGACCATGGTGGGGGGGGCAGGCGTTTTAAGGGCAAATAAAAAAATTGCCTTCAAATTGCAAGGCATGAAGGTAATTCAGCAATTGTAAAAGCATCAAGGTAATTTTGTCAACAGGGAAGGCTCAAGGCATTTTTTCAGTTTCTTGAAGTCAATAAGCGTCCTGCCTGCCATGTAGGCACTTGAAGCTATGACTGTTGGATCCAAACCTGAACAAAGCTCCACATCGGGCAGTTAGACGGTCCCCTAGGAGCTTATCAGAGACATGGATCTATTATAGCCTTCACAGTAGGACAAGAAAATATATTGAAGTAATCATATATGTTTGGCATTTTCCTGTAAAAGTTTCATGATAGTGATGCATTTTGTGTACTCAGAAGAATCATCCAACGTTTTCATTAACTACATTTTATCTGCGTCAACTGCAGTATGAGAAAACACGATAAATTTATGATGTATAAACTTAAATACCTCAAATTTACTGTCCAAATATACAAAATTTAAATATACAAATTGTAGAAATATATTAAAATAAAGACGCAACTGTTGGATTATTACCTTTCCCCCTGCTTAGTTGAAATGAATAATACTGCCGCAGATGCGAATCACAAAACAGTCTCTTTCACACAATAATAAACTGGCACTTGATGACATACTTAATAGGGTAATGGAAACAGCTTAAAATCAAATGCTGGTATCAGTAAAGTTCGGGAATAAAAGTCGGGTTTTTATCATTGATGTTGATTCCGATTTGTGACGTTTCTTGCCAATTTTAAGGGAAAAATCTCATTCAAAAGGTGGTTATTATGTATAAATTTCAGAATTTATTGGTCAAATATCTAGGACCTTTTCCTAGCGCATTATTTTTTTAAATCTATTTGCTGTGTTTTTTAAAAGTCGCTCGAGATATTCTAACCGTACTCATCCTTTTTTTTCACTTACTGGGACTAAAAAAACGGACAAATACGGAAAATCGTACTAGTGCCTGGTGCTGCATACCGAATAGAGATCTGCAACTCGTGACTCTAACTCTTGCTACATGCTAAATGTCATACCTGTGTCAGAAGTAATAACTATACGAATAGCGACCATACCATAGAAGATCTTTCTCTTTGCTTCTGGACTATATCATTTTATTGTACTGTAGGCAATGTGGTATTGTAGCCAATCGCTGCCCATCAGCGTGTGTTGACTCCCGTGTTGACAGTGTTCTTATGACAGCCCTCAGCTCCTTGCCTAACAGACGATAGGACCGGCCGAGGGCAAAGGGTTGGTAATGGACTCTCCATTTGTGAAACCGGGGGCCAATGACAAAACAAACGAGACATCGTGGTTTAAATATACAAATCTATTTGGTGCAACCCGCTCTGACTACGGCGGTGGGGAGTAAGAATCGTGCATATTAAATTACTTGGCCTATAGTGCCGTACACCGTTGGAACATGTTTTGATGTTCCCCGCCCCTCATAGGCAGTACCTTTCGGAGTCTGTGACACAGACTACACCGTGGGAAATACTGGACCGCCGTAAATTTCAAGGACGATCTTCGCGTTATTATTTTCGGTGATCCCCTTGAATAGACGGAGCTGACAAACACCATTCATATGATAGTCATACCCACAAAGGAGCGTGAATCGATCGATGTCTAATAGAACGCATAGAAGAACCGGCGAGAATCTTGCCAAATGCAGACCCTCGGCAGGGCGTAATCTAAATGCACGGCGCATAGACGTAACATCACGGAATATTACCATTTCCCTCCATTTCCCGCCAATCGAAAGATCCACAGCCCGACAACCACGCCGGCGGCCAAACACACCCCGAATTCGGGATATTGCTCTATCAAGGCTTGTCCCATATCCAGCTCCTAACCCATACCACATTTCATCGACGTTTACGAACAAAAATGAAGCCCCTGACAGTTGTCACACATACGAAATCGAGATCGCCCATCATGATAAAACCTCGCTGCGCCACTAGAAAGCGCGAGCGCGAGGGTGAACAAATAACTAGATTTTCAATTGGTTAGTTAAAATGGCAATGTATATTTATTAATCTTCCCTGGAGATGGCCTGGCGCAATTAGTGGTTTTTGAAAAAACCTCATGTGCGCTTGGTGGATTCGAACCAGCAACCTTCGTATTAATAGCCAAGACGCTCATGCCAAACTATGCAAGCCAGGGTGGTAGAGGAGCGATAGTTATTATCGATAGGTGTTAGGTCCGTCGCTTTCCTAACTGGATAGCATCAGAACGGTATATGACATATGATTTATATTGCTTTTGAAATGTTAAGACTAGTTCTCCAGGTAGACCAAGGATCTAGATTTATTATCTTTCCCGGAGATGGGCCAGCCGACTTTAGTGTTGGGAAAAAATCTGTGCGCTTGGCTGGATTCGAACATGTGACCTTCGTATTCCTGTAGCACAACTTATTGCAATGGCTTTCAAGCCGGGTGGTAGAGGAGCGACAGATATTATTTATAGGTGTTTAAAGGGGGATGGCCCGATTTAAGGATATGAGTTTTTCATCTAGTAGAGTGGCCTTCACTCAAAAACCCCATCTGACATTGTTTCGAGGCCGTATTTCAAACCGTTTTGATGCGAGAGCTATAAAACGTGAGTTTGTAAGTCCCATAGAGTACTGTGTAAAAGTAATATTGGTCGACAAAATGGGGCACATTCGCTCATAAACTTCCAAAAAACCAAAGTCATTTGGCCTCTAGGATTTCACAGGTAAATGCACGGGAAAAAATAGTAGCTTTCTTCTGATACAAAAAATTTGTTAACCACTCCTATAAAATCTGGGGCTTCTGGGGACGAGGTATTAGCGATAGGGCCAGGGACCTTTACGTCCAAAAAGGTGTCCTCGCCTTTCCTATTTGGCTAGCATCAGAACGAATATTTAATTGAACCAATTTGAACAGTGGCAAGAGCGTCTGTAGTAATATGCAGGTCGCCGGTTTTTCAAATCCGGCACACGAAGTGCGTGGCCATCTCCAGTAGGCCCTCAGCTAGCAAGGTTTTATTGCCCCGTAGGAGGTCAGATGGTTGAGAAGATTATTCTTATCCAAAATTTTCCGCTGAATCCGAAAATCGAGGTCTTGCATGCAGCAGCCGCCGGGTTGTGGGTGAAAAATTGACTTTTTTACTATTTCAGTCATATTTTTGAAGAAATCACCTCAAAATCATGTTTTTGTCATAAACCTTTATTTTACATCCCAGGATAATGATTTTTGTATCAAATGAAAGAGAGAATTGTACTCTATTTAGCCAAATAAACCATATATCACTTTATGTGATTTTGTTAGGTGAAAAGGACGCAAAAATCCTAATTTTGGGCAAAAAAGTGAATTTTTGGCATTTTTTCAATTAATAACACCCCAAAAATTCACATATTGTGATTAAAACTGAAATATATGGATTCAGATAGAATCTTTGGATTCATTTCTTAATTTTTATCATCATATAAATGAAAATATCCCCCAAAACGACCATTAACACATAGAAAGAGTCAAAAGAAACTGGATCCTGATTTTACTCGCAATTTTACATTTTTAAGTGGCATATACTCAACATGTGTGATCAACAGAATGTTCATTTTCTTAGATTTAATTTAATACGAAGATCAGTCCCATCGGTTTAATATTCGCAGAGCTTTACTCTCTTAAATGTTAAGATTGAGGTGAGGTTAAAGTCCAAATTAAGATTGAGAAATCAGTCTTAAAGATCGAAAATTCAAACCAAATTCCATTGAATTTTCAAACGAATTTTAGACTTTTCCCTTAACTCAATCTTTTAGATTGATTTTTCAATCTTTGGTTTTAAGAGAGTACTCTTTTGAAAACAGTAGTCGGTTTTGCGACCTGTCCACGGATTCACATTAAAATACACGATGTTTAGCTAAGCAAATCAATGTCCAGAAGAAATCGGGGTATTTTCTGAATGCAGTCAAAATTTGTCATAGATAACTTCGCCTTCATCATTCATGACAATAATAAAATGAGGTACATCACAGAAAACAGCTTCAAAACGAGATATAACAGACATACAAGTACTTTTAGAAGAACTTTTAGAAATTAACAGCAAATGAACGCAACTGCTCCTAGCCAATACGTGTGGTCATTAATTGACATTAATGTTCAGTATTCTATCAAATAGACAATTCTAGGTCACAGCAAAACATATACATCTAAATAAAAGGTGCAATCTTTGACTAACAGAAAAAGAATTTCATAATTGGTAAGCCACACATGGCTACCCTGAATCACAAAAACAAACTCCTCAGCAGCTGCTGACACATCTACTATGCAACCTAACATAATCTTTATCACGGTTTCCATTTTTTTTTTTGCACGTCTTCCCGCAACATCTTAGATCCTATAGATGTATGGGAATGTCCTTGGCAACATGGATTGCGTGCGTAACATGTGTTTATGTTGTGCATATCCATCTTGTACACATATACCTGTACACCTATGTGTAATCCTTGGATGCAAATTTATAAGAACATCTGCAGAATTATTTGATTTGTGTGTGTGCTTTAATTTTTCTTATGTTTTTATTTATCAAAACTCCAAAAAACAGGAAGAAGAACAAAGACAAGAACAAAACCCATTTTCAAACAACACGCACCTCTCTCACATCCATCTTGATGTCGCTATGGCATTACATGTATAAACAAAATGTACACAAGGACGTCCATCACCAAAGATCAATGAGGCTTAAAGGTCAATAGTTCAAAAGTTCCTTGAAATACTGCTCTAGTTCTCTTTACTTTCAGCAATTTTATATTCAATTTTTTGTGTTAATTTGAGCAAATTGAAAAGGCGACAAAACTGGGGTTATTTTGATGAAATCTGCACTGGTAAATATAAAATTTTGGCATAAAAAGGGGAATTAATACAAGTGTCATACGCTTGGAGGTGTCTTTTTTCATATCAAATATTTTCGCAAACTTAGAAAACGCAAAAGACTTCTTAGTAATATTATTCATATAAAACACTTCCAGTGGAGACATCTTGGTACATTCACAGAATAAGGGTAACATTGATTCTGGCAACTCATTACAGAAGTAACAGTTGGGTAAACAACTTTCCGATCTTGTGAAGGAATTAGTTTTCAAATGAATTTATAAAAAAGACCCTTTATCTTCTTGAAAACATATTTGGAAATGTTACCATACATAACAGACACAAAAAATACAAAAGTTCCGGCACCAACAACGACTTAATCACAGTAACTTTACCCCAAAAGCGATACATTTTTACCTCTCCAACAGTCATGACAGTTAAGGGTATTCTCAATTTGATGAAGTTTGGGAATTAAATTGAGGTCAAAAAGAGCATTAGTATCAAGACAGAAATCAATCTCCAAAGTTTCAAAAGTGTTTGATCTCCATTTCAGTCAGACCTGCTTCTTCAAATGGATGAAAATCAGACCCTGCCAATGCGAATGGCCTCAGATTTTGAAGGTTAATCATTCAATTGATAAAGAAGCAAATTTATCAAGTGTATTGTAGTTTTCCCTCTCAGTAGTGAGAGGGGGATACACTAGCGATCGATACCTACCCTCCGCGACCTTA
>JAMKCH010036062.1:0-15063 GCA_023653785.1 Ophioderma brevispina
GCTAAGGCCTTGGGCGGACTGATTGAGAACATGAACAAGGACATTCTTTGATCGGCCTACTGCTCGGCGATTGAGCATCTCTGTCTTGGTAACTTGAACAGACTGCAGCCGACTTGGTAAAGAAATGTGGTCATTAGTGTAGTTTGGAAGAATTGGGTGGGGGAATCGCGTCGCGGTTGTCTTCATGGTGACGGAGGAAAAACCTTTCGGGGTTGGCGTCAACAACTCGGCGACGCATCGACGAGCAGTCGTGACAGCGACATGTCAAAACTTGTGCCGTCGTTCATAATGTCGGCGACCTAATCTTGGACTGAATAATTGGCGTCGCAAGTTAACCTGCTGATCGTGTTTAGTTCCATGATGCTTCGCCTACGCTCGGCGTTTCAGTATCCCTTGTCTCGTTGACGACTGGGGATAATCGCAGACTAATCACCCGGGTCTGGATAAAAATTGTAATTTTGTGCAGGTTTGAACAAGCACTGTAGCCGATTTTGAAAAAAATGCGGTCTTGTGTTGTCGGGAAGAGGTTGGGTCGTGAGCTGTTTCTGCGTGACCCGTACTTAACTTAGGCATGGAACTCGCCAATGCCCAAATGAGCAGATCGTTGTCCCACCCCCCCCCACCCTGACACAAGACAGAAAACTGTAAATTTAGCACAACTACACGCTAGATTTCAGATTTAAAAGCCCGGTTGCCAAAACAACGTAGTGTACTTATCATTCCATCATGAAATACCCGGACCAAGTCTGCAGTTGGCAAAAACTGCAGTTTTCTGCCTTTTCCAGATTCAGAGGCAACGTAAAAATGAAGGCCAACATTAAAGACATATTTACAGTTTCCACCTTTTCCCGTTGGTGGTGGTGGTGGGGAGGGGGGGGGAGGGGGCACTCAAGATAGACCGTCTTTTTCTAACCTTTTTTGTATACAATGACCCACTTTTTGTGCTGCTGTCATACCTTTTACCAAACCCCCTTTTTAAAATCTTCACTGTTTTCCATACAAGTATCCACTTTTTAACAATTTTACCATTCCAAATTCAAAATTTGCACACGCTACTCGCAACATTTTGAACCAGTTTAGAATTTCATGGCAAATTGAACTCTGAAAGAGAACGCACTTCCTATTGAACGACAGGTTAGTTACCTCAATGTCCCCCTTCTTAAAGTTACACACTGATGACACCCATTCTTATTCAGGCTGTGGTATTTAATGGACCCCTTATTTTGGTACATATTATGAAGCCTGAAGGCCCCTAACTTTTCACTGATGGCCTCAACGCAAACCGTCTTTTCAGATAGGCAGTGCCCCAGATCTTTTTAGACTGAAGAATCATGAAATTGAATTTTTCATAGCAGATCAAGACTCGTTTGTTATAACGATAAAAGAGCGTATAACTAAAATGCTGCCATCACTGGAAAAAAAAAAATTTCACTCTAATCTAATACAAACTCTCCACTCCCCTTAAGTCTCCCAACCACGAGACAAAACAGACTGGCGTCAAGTACTTATTGACTTGTCAAATTGAATTATAGTTTTTATGCCAAAATAATTATTAGTGCTTCTTTTACTCGTATGATGGTGTCATTGTTACAAAGTTTTCACCATCCATGTGTAAAAGGTTTAAGGTGCAAAATAAATATTCACCCACGTAGGTGCTTTACTTCACTAGATCTTAAATGAAGGTAGTACCCCTTTAATTATTTAGCGTAGATGTTTTCTTACATTGTAAGAAAAAACAAACCAAATTTAATATCATGACCTTTAGTGACATTGACACTTTTCTTGAAGATGTGCATACTGGTATCGTATTAAAAAAGCTATGGTATCATAAAAGGGGTAGTGTCCCTTGTACATAAAACAGAATTTCACCCCACTTTGCACAACTTTCAATTTTCATGCAGCAGATTTGGACTCAGCACCCTCGAATTGAACTAAAAAACACCTCTCAGATCTTTTAGTGTAGTTGAGTAGGTTCAACCTTATTTTGAGCCTTTTAGGCTTGATGGATCCCCTAGTAGTTCTGGACTCCCGCCTATCTCACAGCGACAGCTTCAACACACTAAAAAAACCATCAAGCAACGACTCATTTTCCATATTCCATTTCAACTGCCGTAGATATCAAACAATCATATAAAGAAATCACTAAATACCGTGATCACTCAACCACTCTTTCTCTGTATTAGCATTTTCAGAAACACAGGCTTACTAATACCCAGTCACACCTCACTTTAATGGCTTACATGTACATTCCAGGAGCACTCACGGCAGAGGAAGGGGAGTTGTCTTTAATAAAAATCACCTCTCATACAAAATCATAGACACAACACCAGGACCAGAATTTTACTCACTTTTCATCGAACTCACCATTAACACAAACAATCGACCCAAACATATACACTGTGGAGTTATTTCAGACTGCATGAACAATGTGGTTGGCACATGTGGTGGCAGTGGATCAGCGATCATCTCATACGCATAAGGTTGTGGGTTCGAGCCCCGCTGTAGCCAATGTGGTGTGCACTTGGGCAAGGATCTTTACCTCGCTTGCCTCTCTCCACCCATGAGTATAAATGGTACCGGCATAATGCTGGGAATGCAAAACAGACTCGCTGTGCGGGAGGAGTAGCGACCCCCACAAGAACATTATATGAGGGAGTCTGGGCCCCAAACGCCAATGAATAGAGATGGGCCTCCGCCTGCGGGCGCACCATTTGCATTTTTGCATGACACACAATCAAAATTTTACAAAGCTTCGAGACAGCTCCTCCTGACGAACCTAACCAACCGTGATGTCTATATTGTCGTGACCTTTAAATGCTCAATCTTTCTCAATTAATTCCACTCATCCACACATTAATGCCTTTATTAACACATCACTTGCCAAACTCTTATATCCCAAATAACAGACCTACAAGAATTACGCTTAACACAGCCACGCTCATTGATACCATTATCACCACACTCCAGTGTTTTGTTTTTTTTTTTTTGGGGGAGTTTTCTGACCGACTCCACACCAGGATATTGTCACTGACACTACAGATCACTTCCCAATAGTCCTCATTACATCACTTAAGCATAAGCATTGCACAAAACAACATCACTAAACGTGACTACATAGATCACAACATTCGCACATTTAACCGTAAACACTGAATCATGGGACATGTCCTCACAGAAATGACCCTAACATAGCGTACAACAACTTCATGACAACTTAATCGAAACATTTATAACGAATCATTCCCCTTACAAAAGAAGACCATAAAAATCGTAAACCAAGCAGCCCTGGATGACAACAGCATTGCCAGTCAATCAAACACAAGCACGGCCTCTATAACATACCTGAAGAAGACACACCAGCAAACCAAACAACACTAGCCAACAATACAAAAACAATTAACTCGGATATTTATGCGTATTGCCAGAAAAAACACAACACAGAACAAATTCAGAAACTCTAAATGAATCTCACCAACCCCTGGACATTCCTCAACAACATTCTCGGCAGGAAAGTATCTACTAAAAATCCCGGACGCTTGTCACTCATAATAATAAGCTAGCAGATAACTGACCCGCTTCTTGACATTGCTGATGCATTCAACGATCACTTCCCTAACCTGGGCAAACACTTAGCTAACAAATTCCACTTCCAATTACGCATTTAACAACACCTACCAAAAACCATTCACCTCAATTTTCCTGAATCCAGTTACTGTTGATGAAATGCACAAACTCGCCACCTGTTAAAACCTGGTAAAGTGCGGGGACCGACAGATAGATCTGGGATTGCTAACAAATCATCTGATAACATCATTTCGCCTCTGTTGCACATATTTACACCAATCACTTCTCACCGGACTTTCCCAGATCACCAGCGGGGAAATCACTGAAGTCACTCTCCCGCCAACATCTTGCCCTTCTTTCCAAACAAAGATGCACATAACAATGCAAATTACGAGCCCATTTCTTTCTTCCATCTTTTGTCAAAACGATTTGAAAAAGTCATGTATCACACGTCTTTCTACATTCTTCAACAAGCCCAACATTCTTGTCGATGGACAATACGGTTTTAGGCCCAAACGCTCGACTTACATGGCACTCCTTGAACTACACCAACCTCAACCTTGCACTAAAAATAAACTCCACCCCATGGGGGTTTCCTGATCTCTCCAAGGCTTTCAACACCATTGACCAACACAGTTCTTCTTCACAAGCTTTATCATTACGGTGTCCCTGAGTAGCTTGGAAGTGGTTCAGGAGTCAACTACGAACCGCTCACAATCAGTCTACTTACACTCCACCGCACATCAATCACACCTATCACAGTTGGCGTCCCGCAAGCTCAATCCTTGGACCCCTACTTTTCATCATTTACATGAAGACATACATACTCTCTAACACACTAAAACTATCTTATTTTATTGGCAGATGACACAAACATTTTTCCTTTCAAATCCCCCTACATTAATGCCACTTTTAACAACATGAATCATAACTCGCAAATCACTGACTGGTTTCGGGCTAACAAACTTTCTCTCATGTTTTTAAAAACTAACTACATCGTTTCCCTACACACAACACTAATCCAACCAAACATTAACAATAGAATAACCAGACATCTCCATGTACGCTCCAACCAATTTCTTGGCAATCACAATCGACAACAAACTAACATGGAATGACACATCAACTCTGTCTTACCAAAGCGTCTCACGCAATTGGTACAATCTACATAGTTAAAAACCACCTTCCAGACTACACCTTAAAATCCTTGTTACAACACACTAGTTCTCCCATGCCTTAGCTACTGTAACATTATCTGGCCCTCCAACTATCATTCACGACCCCAAAACTAAAATTCACACAGAAATGGGCCATGCGCACTATCACAAACTATTACTATTCACCCCCCCCAGAACTCACACATTGCCATATTTCACTCACTGAAAACACTTAATTAGAGCACCTCAAACCAACTTCAACAGCGCTCTTCATGTGGTTGCACTATCCAACATCATTTACCCCAACTCAGCAATTACTTTACCACAAACCGACAACTCCACAGCTATAACACCACCAAGCCGACAACTCATCTTCCGATCCAAAAATCTTCCTCTGAAAAGTACTTATTCAGTAGCACGGCGCAAAGCTTTGAAATGCTCTCCAGAATCCATCACAACAATTCCAACAAAAAATACTTTTAAACAGCTCAACTGAAAAAACATTTCCTGTCAACCAAGTACAATTCTTTTGTATTGTCTCCCACATTCCTTTTTCTCTCCTCACCTTTTCTTCATCCATTGCTATCTCTATTCCTTACCTTTTTCCGTCACCTCTACCTTTCCTATCTCTGCTTCTCATTATGTAGTTTTTCTTACATACTTTAGCAAGACATGTTGAAAAAGTCTGTCCTTCATGTCCAAGATTCCCGTATCCCGTATTCCCGTCAAGTGTTTGTTTATCTTAGATATATTGTTTGTTTTTAGTTGTTTGTCTCTGTTCTTGTTATGTATATTTACCTCTGTAATATTATATATCACCCCTTACTTGTATCATTTTTGTAATATTGAGTATATTTGACTTGTATGTATTACAGGGCCAGCAATAACCATAAGCCCTATCGGGTTGTCCATTACTGGTCCTAGCATATCATATCCCTCACCAGTTCATCTTATTACAGTCTACAATTGATTCTTTATATATTATTATATAATATACTGTATTATACATTTCTGTCACGTTCGATATGTTATGCTGAATAAACTGAACTTGAACTTGAACTTTGAAGCGCAAAAGAGCAATTGATAAGAATGCAAAAAGCAACAGCCCCCTGCTGAAGGTTACACTTTATGTTACACTCTACCACCATATGGAAACAAAATGCACGGGTGATACAACTATGAAGTAATGAACCGATGCCGCCCACTAGAAGCAAATTTGCATCGGTCGATGATGACCCTATGTTCTCTCCTGGTTATCCAAAGAATTATTAAACTGATGCGCCGCCCTTTAGAAGCAAATTTGTAGAGGTCTAACAAGCAGCGGCGCCCATATTCTGGTTATCCAATAAAGTAATGAATTAATGACGCCTTAAGAATTGAGCAAATTTGCAGAAGTCTAATAAGCGGTGGCTATTCTGGCTATGCAATAATGTAATGAGCTTATGGGTCTATGGCGGCCGTTAAAGGGAAATTTGAAAAAGTCTAACAAGCAATTGGAGCCACTGGTCATATCCAGTGAATCACACTGGTGCCGCCCCTTACACATGTTGAAAAACAAAATGCGAACGTTTAACAAGCAAATATGCCCCTTAAATTGGTTATCCAATAAAGTAATAAACTTATGTCGTTCAACTATAAATAATTGCAAAAGTCTATACTCGGCTACAAGTTCCCAACAAACCTTTGACGAGCACGTTCATGTTTTGAAACACAATCGTCTCTAATTGGCTGTTGGGGCGATCTGCTGTTGTCTAGCCACTTACTAAGAACTTATATCATAGGATGTTGCACGCGCTGAAAGCTCCGCCCACTCTACACGCTCTTCAAAGGTGTTCTGTCCTGGAGTATAACAAGCATATTCTGCTATTCTGGTTATCAATAAGTAATGAACTTGTGTCGCCCAATAGAAGCAAATTTGCAAAAGTCTACCTATGATCATACCATGAGTCATAACTGCTGCCGTCCTTGAAAAAAAGCAAAAGTCAAGAAGCAATGGCTTACCCCTACTGGTTTATCCAATAAAGTATAATGAACGGATTGTCGCTCACAAGGAAAGCAATTTGCAGAAGGATAAAACGAATGAATTAATGTCTCCCGTTAGAACAAATTTACAGAATTTCATTTGCTAACTTTTCCCAAAAATAGGTTCTTTGGTGAAAAATTTTCAAAATACTCCAAAAAATAGGAGTGTTGGGTGGTAGTGGTGGAATTTAAAAAAATTTTTTTTTAAAAAAGGGGTCAATGGGTGACAACGATGCTGAAATTTGGGGTCGTAAGATTACATACGCGTCACCTCCAAAATGGGGTGCCCCTTCCCACGAAAACGATGTCATCGCATTCGTCATTCTATGAAATAAAAGGCTGCGGCTTTTGCAGATTTCATAAGCGAAAGCACCCGCATACCGGTCGTAGAAGTACCATTGCTAATTTAAAATTTGTTCTAGCAATTTGCATGAGAAAATATGTTTTAGAAAAACAAAAGTTTCTAAGGGTTCACCTCCCGCAAAAACCCACCCTCTGTCGTCATAGCGCATATAGGACTCTCTATCAATTAACTTATGGGTGTTCAAATAAAACATGATAAAATGTGTTTGGAAATGAAACATTGCCACAGTGGGCCAGATTTCTCGATTTCGGTCAATAATTAATAACATCGCACCGTTGAGAGGTTGGCCATTCATAAATTGTACTATGGGTTTTTGTGATGTTGAATCCGAATCTGACTGTTAATATGCTTTCAGATTAACCGTTTTATCCATACAGGGTTCCCCCATAAAAAACAACCTCTATATTGGTTAATAATTATAACAGCTTTACCCATTGAGAGTTTGGTAATAAATTTGGTATAGGTTTTTTTGGTGATGCTGAATTCTAATCGGCTATTATGGCTATATGCTGTCAGATTAACCGTTTAATCTATACAAAGGTTCCCAAGCGCCCCAATTTTGTTATCCTAATTTACCATAATTGTAAACCATCCATTTTTAAAATTTTAGAAACTGCGTTCAATGAGCTTTTTAAAAACCAAACACTTTCAGATCGGGTGTAAAATGGTTGAACTGAAAGCCGTTTACCAACAATAACGAAATGATATTCTACCTACCGGGCATACTTGCAATGGTAAAGGACCACGACGTCGCAAACAAAACATGAACAGTTTATAAACAAACAATTCTCTTGGATAAGTATTTGAAACTTTGTATAAAATTCAAATATCTCTAGATAATGCTATCCAAGTCATAAATAATAATAGTAACACTCTTTCCATATTTGATTTGACATAAATGAACATCTCTGTTCGGCATCACTTGCACCTAAGCAGAATGTAGTGCAACAAATTCATATTATTTAAACGTCTGGGTAAACGGGTAATTTGAACCAATCGACATATGATACTGGAAGATAATAAATAATAATACTTGATAGGGTATTCCAATATGAGTAAATAATACGCATCGCCTATTGTTTAAGGATGATTTGAAGAGTTAGCTTTCTAGGAGCATGACCTTGCTGTCTGCAGGAAAGCCTCAGCTTTCTTCGTTTCCCTTGACATGAACCTTCTCTATGATCAAAACGTATGGATCAGAATTGAGGCTGAGATCCGCTTAGTCTTCAATTGGGAGACCTTCCTAGTGAAGAACTCTCGGAAGTTCTTGACCTCTGTTAGACGCCTCTTGTGCCGCTTCACTTAGCATGCCAAATGGCAGCTCTTGGACCGACACTTGAGCGCATGCCACACACAGAACCTTTGAATCTTGGTGGCATATAATCCCAGTCATAGCGGCTTGTATAGCCTTATGGGCAGCACTGCATAGGCCCTATGTGTGCCCACCGGGCGCCACAAGCAGATTTTTCTCCATGAGGGGCGTTAAAAACGACCCTCTAGATCCTTGGGAGGCGCTGGTGGCAGCCAATTTTGTTGTATCATTCACCTTACCATATAGGCCCTGAAACTTAAGTGGTGGTTTAAAGGTGGGCATTTAAGGAAAAAAAAAGTATTATTCATTTTTTATAACCGAAGTGCGAATAATTGATCAAATTCGACTCTTTGGCCTATACTAAGAAACAATACTTGAAATAGTAGTTCATAGAAGTTTTTATAGATAAAAAAAAAAGGGCAATTATAAATATAAAAAGACAGAAAGTTTCCCAGAGTCCCTCTATTAAGCCTGTGATTGATAACAACAACTTGAAATCTGCCAATTTTTACGCATTTTTGGAGAACGTACTGGAAAATACTTTATATTTGTTTCCGTGACGTCCCAGTAATTGTGTTTTGGGGTACCCCGTGCGCGGCCGGGATTCCAATAGAGGCAACAATTTTCAGATTTACTAATGTCGGATGTTTACTGGGTATTGGGAACATAAATTGACATTTTCAAGGGGTCAATTTTTAAATTATTGACACCCCCTGCCCACTGTGCATTGCGAGCCACCTCTCTCACATCCACCCCCGCCGCTTCATTATGAACTCTACTAAGACTTATGGTTCGTTCAAATACACCTTACTCATTAACTCATTTTACTTTAATATTAAGACCGTTGATCTTATATACCTATATTCATATAAATGATCACATTATAAAGTGATCCTTAAGCGCAATATTCTGCTAATACTCCATTATGTATGGTGTCCCACAGGGATCTGTTTAAGTCCCTCTTGACTTCAAATCATCTACTCACATTACCTGTGGGTGATATTATCCGCAGTCATAATTTAGACTATCACATATATGCTGGCGTGTCCACTGTTATACATCATTCAATTCCAAAGATCCCAATGCCAGCCAGGATGTAGCCTGCCAATCTGGAACTCGGCATAACTGATTTGAAAGACTGGATGAAATCAAACAACTCATTGCTCAACATAAACAAAAACTGAATTCTTTATAGCTGGTAGCAGACAGTATCAAAATTAACCTTCTTTGTCAGCTGCAAATTGGTGATAGTAATCATCATGCATCAGTCCAATGGGCGGAACCTTGGTATGTTCGAACACTACATGACCATGTTCCAAGCAATTGATTGCTATTTCTCTTCTGCTGGCCAACCTTCCCACTACGTAACCTTTAACAGACTAATACGCTGCCCGCTTTCTGGATAAGACACCAAGATACCAGGATTGTGCGTGCACTAATTTCTTTCCGCGCTGATTATGGCAATGTACCTTCCTTTATTTTCTCTGCTGCGAGACATGATAGCCCTGCTCCACTGCTTCACTCACAACATTGGCTCCCTGATCGTGAACGCATCCTCTTTAAGTCTACTTCTCTATGTGTCCAAATCACTGAAGGGTCTGCTCCATCCACAATATCTCACTGACAGCTTAAAACTGAAAGCCATACCATCAACATGGGACCATTCCACTCTACTCCGCTCGCAACTGTAACATCTCTTCTCTCTATATACCACGTAACCATGAGACAGTGTTAGTTGACAAAGCTTTTGCTGCTGCAGGGCCTTCACTGTGGGACAGTCTCCCTCGCCACATCCGTAATGCTCTCACCATTGCTTTCAAACAAGGTTTCTAACAGCATGGTCTCTTTCCAACAAACAATATCTTGCTGGTTGTCTTTTGTTGTTTTTTCATGTTTTCTTATTTGTTGCGCTGTGATCATATTTGGAATTGGCGCATTCTATTCTCGTTTGTTATGTTATTTTATGCTAATTTCAAATTTGTTTAATCATTTTTCACGAGAAACCGTGCTTTGGAAAATAAACTTGCAAGGGTTTCGCTCTTCGCGCGGACGGGGTTAACACTCGCCCCCACCCACCCACACGCACCCACTCCCACCCCCGTAAAACCTTAAATCCTTCCATTTTTAAAATCTCGGTGTCGCCCACCTTTTTTTCTAGACAAATTAAGTTCCAGTCCTGTGAAACGCGATGTTTAAAACATGTTAAAATGTCCTAATGGCTACGTATGTGATTAAAGTTCCTAAATATTAATAAGAATTTTCCCGCCATAAGAATTTTCGCCACCGGAAGGGAAATAGGTTGTCGCCCCACAACATCGGTACGTCCCAAAGTAAATGCTTCCGACGCCGATGCGTATTTCGTGCTATTCACTTCGGGTGGGATCTAATACATTGGTAATCATTCCCAAATATGTAAAAACCTAGGTAAGAAAAATGGGGGGGGGGGCGCTTCTTTCTTGGAAATCTCATGTCTCTTTAAGGGATGCTTTAAATTAGCAATACTTTCCGAGTTCTTTTCAGAATGATTTTTTGAGATTCTGGAAGGTACCTACAAAGCTTTAGCTGATCCAATCCATATTAATAAACAGTTTGGAACAGCATTTCAGAGGAATTTCCTATCAAGAATTTTTTCCTAATTTAATAACCCATTTCAAATTGGTACAGAGTAAATGAAGCACAATCAAGTGTCATTTATAAAATATCATTTTTAAATCTATTGCACAATGATTTCCCTACTATGGTCACTTTCACATGTTCAAAGAGTCCACAAATTTGCCCATATAGTAAGGGTTTTGGATTTTTGTAATGGATGTACATGTGGAGAACCTCTCCAATAATTTTCAATAAGATATAAGGATCAGGTAAAAAAAACAGACTGGGATTGAACTAAGATAAGAGTTAAATTTAACTTTTATAAAACAGTGCCTTGATCTATTCCAGCAATGGAATAGATTTTTAAAACAACTGACTGTGTACAATATAAAATAATCTGTGGAAAACTGTCATGCCCAAATAGGGAAATCATCTTGACTGCTGACGTGCTTCTGAACAACCAATACTTCAAAAAAATATTTTCATTTACATACATATAAAGTGCCTTTACACAGTGCAACATGTAGTACAAACACACACTACAATGTTAAAATACAATCAAGTGCATTAAATACATGAAAACAGATATATGAGATTTCATTTTATATGTAAAAACATGTATGTTTTGAATACAAATAAATAAGAATACTAATTTGGCTTCTGTAAGTGTCTTATTTTACCTGTCCTTTTGATAGACTATCCCATCTGTCTGGTCCTTGAGGTAGTAGGGATTGAAGCAACTCCATGCGTTCTCTAAGAGGAGGCAGTAGAAGAGGAGCTCCAATAGACAGGGTCTCACTCACAGCCTACACAAACAAAAACAGGATAGAAGTAATATGTAACTGTACCAACAAAAGGTGGGAAGAGATCACCGCAAATCAGTATCTGCTTAAAAGGTTGAAATTCTATCTGTAGTACAGTGGTTGATATCCCCTACACATACCTATCATTATTTCTGATTTTGCTTGTATACCTTACATGACCCTCACCTCGTTTACCATTAGTCTATCCTTGTCCCGTAACGTTATCTGTTGTCCTGCCCTTGTCGATGTCTGTCCTGTTTATTGTGTCTCCCCTTAGGTTTTTTTAACTGTACCATTTTCCCTTCCTAAGTTGTTATTGTCCTGAAATTTAATGTTTATCCACATTTCTCATATTTTTTTCCCTCAAATTTATAAGGGTGGGATCAAAGATCCCTCAGGGTTTATTTTGATCTCCCCCATTCAGACATACACACTGTAGCTACCAATGGTTATATTACTATGATTATAATACTATATTATTATCTCACACAATATAATTATAACCTCATAATGCCCATGATATACTACCAGTCGCAAGGAGCGTAGCGATTTTTTTATGACATCACTTCCGTTGCTTATTGGAAAAGCGACTGCCGATATCTAATCGATAAGTCGCTAGCATACCCAAGCGACTTGACGCAAGCCCACGCAAGCCAGTTGACTTGAATTCAACTCAATCGCTCATATGCTCCCAGCGACTTTGACGCTGGAAGCAATTGACAAAACGCTGCGAGCGTTTTTTCACTAGCGATTTTGCAGTCGCACGCTGCGACGGCAAGTATATCATGGGCATAAGCCTTATCTACTTGCAATATATTGTATTGTATCATATTGATCTGTATCATGACCTTTGTTCTGAATGAAATAAATGAACTTGAACTATGAACTATGGTTAAATCCAACCAACAAATGGTGGCTAGCTGCTATGATTTCTCTTTAAACTTCCTTGATCAAAGCTGGTGATAAGCAACCGATGCCAGTTAAATCACTAATCTCAATGAATCTCTACTCACTCATGTTGAGTGCAGAGCACCTAAGACCCACATACCTTTTTCACAGAGCTTGGTGTGTTTGTATCCATCAGACGGAAGAGTAGATGCCTTAGCGGTCTGGCTTGGTTACCTAGTATAGTGGCTGCTAGTCCACCAGCTAAGGCAAGCTGTAGATGAGTGCAGAGTAGCTTCAGACATAACAGGACAAAGTGCTGATGCTCTCTGTGTGATGAAGTAGATTTATTGTTATCGGCAAAGTGGTATTTAACAAGATCATTTGTGTTCAAAGCAAAATGATACAAAATTTCCAGCAACAGTATAGATTGTTTATTTTACAATAAAGTAACAAAGGCACATTTTTAAACTAAAACTGTGGACTGTGTATGGCATTATTCACAAGGGTGCAATGCAAGTAAATACACCTTAATGACAGCATTTTTCTACAGAAAACAAAAATTAAGAATTACTGTTAATTAAAAAGGTCAATCAGGCAATTTAAAAAGAACTGACTCACTTTGCACTGGGAAATGGTGGTGGCGAATGAGGCTGGTCAAATCCATCACAGTAGTGTTCCAGGAAAAGAACGCAGGAAAGAAAATGTGCCTTCTTGAAGATCCACACAGAAAGGACGGTGCCATGCCACAACTTGTCTAGGATAGCAACAAATATGCAAAACATGCTTCAACATCTCAGCTATTACAATGAATTGGCTGACATGGCAAGCTTTTAAAGTGCAACAATAGATTTCACATAACAGGTGTCCAAAAAATGTTATAATTCTGATTTTTGCTCTGATGTAAAGCTTTCTATCAAAATGTCCCCATCCAAAAGGATTAAGCTGAGAATTTCTTTGGTACAAATTTTTAAGTTCCTATTGGAGCAAATCCAACTATAAAACTATAACCATAAACCCCTAAACCATGGTACTAAACACTAATCTTAACACTAAAGTTACACTTAACCTCATCCTAATCCCTAAAACATACACCAAAGCCTGTGTACCATTAACAACGGTGCATTGACAAAAGTAACAGGATCTGATATTTCTGTCAAAATGTCTGTGTTTGAAAAATATGTTGATTTCAGTGTATTCACTTACATGGGATTGAAATTGAGGACTTTATTTACACTAGTGCAGTTCACCCATGTGTGACCTTTGACTTGTGTATGACCTTTGACCTCAGCAAAATTTGGTTGTTCTACGGCATTTCCACAATTTCTTTTGATTATTTCCAGTGTTGCCAACGCCGCGGTTTACCCGCACAATTGGGCTACTTTTTACATGCCTGCCGCGCCTAAAAAAGGCCGCCGCGGATTGCCCCAAATTGTGCTACTTTTCATAGTCCCAAGGCGCGGCACCGGCGCAGCACCAGCGGGCATCCTTTATCCCTCTGTACATCATTTATTTCGAGCTCCGAGAAAGTTTTAAAAGGTCTGTAATTGATTAGTGCTTCCTTTCTTCTTGAAAATGCTTTACCTGCATTCACTACAGGGGGTACTCACTCGGGTATGACAACAATACTAAGTAACAAACTCTCAACTTCATCCTGTGATCTGAGTGCTTTGTGCTCCTTACACGACGGGGAGTAGGTGCTCACTCAGGTATAACAACAAATAATTATCCTAACAAAAAATGACCGTCATGGGTGGTACACGTGAGGGCAATTAAACCTTGCTAAGCTGTTAGGATGTGCTCCTTACACGACGGGGAGTAAGTGCTCACTAAGGTATTAAACAACAAATAATTATCCTAACAAAAAGTGTCTTTGCCATTCTTCTTCATGAATATTTGTCTACAAAGATGCCCTCTTATCGTTTTTTCTTCTTTTTTGACTACAAATTTTATAATAGCCGTTCTTTGTGAGTCTTTGCAATTCTTCTTCGTTAGTAATTTGTGGCTGTCAGCTGTACATCAACGGTTCTTCTCAGGACCACATAAACAAGTCTTTTTAGGACCACTTTGGCAAAATAGATAATGAGTGTGTGTTAATAAAGAAATAAAGAATAGAGAAAAAAAATTTTAAAAATATAAAAAATGAAGAAAAAGAAAGAAAACAAAAACAAAATAAATAAATAAATGTGCAGATTTATATAGCGCCTTATCACCATTCAGTATCAAAGCGCTTTACATTTATTCCGCTGTTACTAGGAATCATCAGAATCATTTCATTTCATCTAGGTGGGCTGCTTTACGGGCGCTCAAACCTATCCATACTTAGTTTGTAATATTCCCCCTAACAGCTCCCCATATTTCGCT
>JAMKCH010036063.1:0-15098 GCA_023653785.1 Ophioderma brevispina
TTAAATCCAAGAAAACCAACTTTTCAGGTCAGGGTTCAGATTAGGAAGCCTACCATTTATATATATGCATCATTTTTGTCAAATTAGGTGTCATATTAAAGAGAATACATTTCTCTATCATGTGAAATCAATTTTAATGGGACTATGCAAAACAGTTTTCCAATTTTGAGCAAAAAAGGGCATTTTGGGTCATTTTTCGCTCAATTTTGGGCAAAATTTGAATTTTGAAGATTATGTTTATACTCATCCTGATAATTTGCTCTTTGGAAAGTTAACTGGTATTTTCCCAAAAACTGCCCACATATACTGTCCATATAGCATAAGAATTCATAGGAATACACAAGCACATTCTTAAGTTATTCTGTGGCAAAGGTCAATGACCTTTATATCCAAGAAAACCGACTTTTTCAGGTCAGGGTTCAGATTAGGAGGCCTACCATGTACATAAATGCATCACTCTTGTCGATTTAGGTGTCATACTTAAGTAATACTAGTAGGCCTAGCCAAGAATTTACTAGGTACAACAAATACAGCAATAAGTCGGGTTCTAACAAAGCGCCTCATGGTAGCACACAGGAGGGGAAATCCCAGTCAGGTTCCCATGAAAAGGGGAGTAAAGAAAGTAATGGTGCTAATCAAAAGCATGGGACGGGACCCAAATCACAGTTCACATGCCATCGCTGTAAAAAGCCAGGACATACAAAGTAATGGTCTTGGGAGATACACGGCGATTACAAAGTGCACGATTTTGCTTCAGATGGGTCTTAACCAAGGGGTGAAACCCATTCAAAACCAGTCGTCCGTGCTGGGCGCTGACATTTTGAATATTGCACGGAATAATTATTAGTTTGGGTGCTTGTATACACACATAATGTCAAATCGATACAAACAATCCGGCAAAATATCAGTTGTTGGATGTTGGGTGTTATTAGGTGGTTAAATGTTGTCCTACCCATGGCCATACAACGAATGAATGACACGTCAGTCGTCTTGATTTAAATAAACCGCCTCAATGAATACATCTTTTCACCTAAGCGCGCATTGCATATGAGAAAAAAGAGTATCTGAGCACAATGATCCAGGTGCACTATTATTACACCTGGCCACCTCTAAAACATACATCAATTTGTATCACTACCGATTAGTGTATTAGGCAAGCGGGACGAGAGGTTGAAATTCACCAAAGCGGCAATGGTCCCACAACATCAAAATTTTGTGAGAAATTAATAAACAACATCCTAGCGCATACACCTGTAAAATCTGCAATAATTTGCATATGTAGAAATATGTTTTTGACCTAATTTGCATGCAATTTGCATAAAAGGGTGTTCCAGAGGTAGTTGGACATTTTCTTCTGTTACAGTAAATGCAGGAAAGCTACAAATATACGTTTTTTTGCATAATGTTAGGAATGTGCTACTCTATCAACATAAAGTAGAAGTTTTCCAAAGTTTGGTTACTAAAGGTTGTTAAATTTGTATTTTTCATGCAAAAATACGTTTTTAAGCAGTTTCGTCAAGTTTCGATTAATTTTCTGCTTACCATAAATAACCTTTGCATTTTCTTTTTAGTTTAAACAAAAACCACGTTTATGAACAGTCTACACTGCAAATTTGAGCACCAGATACAACACGGTTTTCATGTAATTCAACAAATTCTAAGTGCCCTTGTTTCTCTCATTTTGTGTAGTAAAATACCAGCCAGGGCTGCTGCCTGTTCTAACTAATACACCGTATTATTTCTGTCACGCTCTATTACATAACAGGACAATTCACACCATTATCAGAATACCCATGCATAAATGGTCTTTTCCATTGCGCAAGCATTTTTCTATGACAAGAACTTTTAATCTCTTCTATTTTCTATTATGTCCTGTCCAAATTTTCACCACTCGCCAATTGAAATTAGTAAATTAGTGATTGATTGCGAAACGTTCTTCATATTTTTAATTAATCATTAAAAAAAGAAAAAACCTAAAAAATTAAAAAAAAAAAAAAAAAAAAAAAAAAAAAAATAGAAACGGTAATTACTGATTTCCAAAGGAGACACCGGATATGCAAGTTTACACTTTGAAAGGCTGTATAAGGCACATAAATTTTTCAATAATGGTCATCATTAAAAAACAAAACCCAGGCCTATCTCTAATTTCTTACCATAACATTTTTCTAATTGGATTCTATCATTTTTATATAACAAATGAAATCAAACACGGCGTTGGAATATAAATGTAATAGATTAAAAATTTAATCTAAATTTGAAAATTTTCCTCCATTTTATCTAAGAATTTGGAGATTTAAAGGTGGTAATCGTGATATTTTGATACATCCTTTGTTTTGTCTTATATACTATATAGCAAGACCGTTTTAGAAATTCTATGAGTTTTTGTGATTTTTCGACGCAGTACGTTGTTAAACCCAATCAGATTGCTATCTTTTTTGTACGGAGCCAGACAAGACAAGGCAAAAACCTGGCTCCCCTTCTACCATCAATGTAAGACACACACGAAGAGAAGAAAATGAACGAAAAGCAATAATAGCATGTTTGCCAGATAGTACAGAACCAAAACACGTAATTAGTATGGTTGGTTGACGGATAATGATGATAAACTTTTTGTCTCCTAGAAGATTTACTTTAAAGGCCTACTATTAAACGCTGCAGAAACAATTATAGGCCTTCAATTGTTGCGAGCGACATTAACTGTCGCCATATTTTGAAACTTTTGTCCAAATGTTCTTCTATAGCGCTTGCCTACTCGTAAGGCGTCACATAATCTCACTGAGTATCATTATTATGATTATTCCAGGACGACTTTTGAATCATACATATTTAACACAGAATGGAACCATCATACGTGAGTTCTTCATACCGGGTTGTTTCATAATTAATTTGGAGCTGTGTGTTTGGCATCTATTTTGGCAGAGGTGACAGGAAAATTTTTTCTTGCGGTGAAAAAAAGCGGAAACCAGATAGAATGTACAAGGATAAACACACACGTTACAGCTTGAAAGTTTGTTTCAAACCTTTGTTTCTCAACGAGAATACGGCTTTAAGATTGAAAAAAAAAACAAAGCCGTGCTATCGAATTTGAAAAAAATGTTTTTAGTATGCAAAGCCGGTTTATTCATCGAAAGCTGAGAACCTCGTTTTCGATCAAATTTTTTAACACTCAATCTTTCATATCAAATTTGGTAAAGTAGCTTTTCGCAGATTTATCGATTGAAATGGTAAAACTTAGCTAAAGGAAACTATTTATTTTGTAAAGTTGGTCTATGTCAGTAAGGCAAAGTTATATACACAATAGAAGGAACATTTTTTTCACCGAAAAAATGGTTTATCGGTAAAAATGATTTGTTATGAAAAAAAAAGTTTTTTTCTCCTATAGTGTGCAGACATGACACAAACAACGCCTCTACATAATACCAATTTTGGATCGTTTTAGTAGCATATAGCAAAAAAAGAATATTTCGTCTCAACCCTCCTGTGGCGCAGCTTCCCGAGTGAACAGGTGGTACAAAATCATATTTTATCGCGTTTCTTTTCTTTTCTAGAGACTATTTTTAATTTGGGGGGGGGAGGAGATTGGTTTAAGAAAAAAAATTGGCCGCAAAATAAAGGTCTAAAAATGCATAAAAATTTCCGCGTGGCGGTTATTTTTTCTGACTAAAAAACGCATAGCGCTTAGGGGTTTTTGGTCCTGTAGGAAGCCTAGACATGCTTCTTTTTTTGTTTATAATCGCGCTATGGTTTGTTGTTTTTAGTCAAATTATGCGCTACGGAAAATTCCTTTTATTGCATTTTTAGACGACTTTTTATTTTTTCGTCTACTTCGTGGGTCATTTTTTCTTATCTTGACAATAATTTTTAAAAAAATTAGTTAAAAATTATCTTGAAATCTTAAAAAAGAATGCACTAAAAATTGTGATTTTTACGCCGAATGCGAGCGGGAACTGAGACGAACCTTTCTTCTCGGCTATGCTCTTGATTTGAGTAGTAGATCCAGGAGTGTATCGAGGATTTTTTCTTTGGGGGGCGGGGCGGGATTTGTCGAAAGTGATTTAATTTTTTTTACGGTGTAGACCTTTTAAACCACGGGGTTGATTGCCACGAAAGTGGAGCCCGATCAAATTGTCGACTTTTAAACAAAAATTTGATCGCTTTTGAATTTCACCATCTTCAAATAA
This sequence comes from Ophioderma brevispina, assembly GCA_023653785.1. Lineage (NCBI taxonomy): Eukaryota > Metazoa > Echinodermata > Ophiuroidea > Amphilepidida > Ophiodermatidae > Ophioderma > Ophioderma brevispina. The sequence goes on from JAMKCH010036063.1 coordinate 4,182, forward strand.
CATTTTTGGATACGACTTCTTCTTGATTAATATTACAAAATATTAAATGTTTATTATTTTTTTAAATTAATTTTACCCCAAAAACTTCAAAGTGTTTGAATTTCACTCTTTTTGGAGTGACCCTGTAAAAGTGAAATTCACTCTTGATTTCGAGGTTGTGATCACTGTCGGATTTCAATCCACTTTGCTGAAAGGGGGTGACCCGTTTAGTTATAAAGTGTTTTATTTTGATTGAATGACCTTACTCCAATGCCCATCTGAAAAAAAATAATGGCAATATTATAATCGAGTAGAACGTGATTTATGTAAAATGATAGAATCCTTTGTAAAATTAATATTGGGATTTGGTTCGCTTGAAACCAAATACCTTTTAGTAATGAGAAAATGGTAGCTTTCTTCAGCAATTTTGACAACTTCCGGTAAAATATGAGGTGGGGGCGGGGGATATTAGAGATCATGCCATGGAACTTTAAACAATACCGTTATCGGAAAGGGTATGGTCAATGGCGTTAATTGGCCCTACATTTTAGAGTGACATTGACACAATCCCATTTTGTACAAAAACTTGGTGATTGGGACTTGTATCGAGCACTAAAAACAATTTTAACATCAAATAATGTCCATAATATCCTACCAGTAAATAAGGCCTAGTTTAAAGTCCGAAATCGGTTGCATTGGCGTTTTTCAGCCTTTTTCGGGTACATGCTCACGAATAATACAATTAAGGGAAATTGGTGCATTTTTCATGCATATAGGACGACTTAAATATTTTTGTCAAAACTTAATTTTGAATTTTGCCTGTTAGACGTTGGTTTGTGTATTTCCTCTTTAAGCTGGTCATATTAAAGGAAATGTTAAGTAGTGCCCTCTGTTGGACCATATGTCCCAGTCAACGTCAATGAAAATCCTAAACATTTTGTTTTGTGTAATCACGTAATTTTGTAATAAAATGACTCAGGAGTAGTGTGCACGGGCCTAGTTGCCAAATGACACCCAGAATTCATCAGAATTGTGTATAATTTCTCTGTAGACCATTAACGGGGTCACGACCACCTTATTTATGCATTAATTTATAACATTAACCTTATTTATTTAGGTTGCAAATGTCTCGATGTATATTAGTATTATAATTTACTATTAAAACAATATCTTTTGACTGAAATGGATGAGGGTAGGGTAAATTGGGGATAATATGGACCCCTAAAGCAGTTAGTCAAGATCGTAATTTTCAAGAATTTTATTTTTCTTTTTAAAACTTTTCATTATCATTGATAGATTTGGTTCATGCACAGACCAAATTATGCATTCATCTCTAACCCAATAAAAGATTAGGCTTTCATCTTTTTTGGCAAAGGGTCCATATTACCAAATGCGTCGGCAATATGGTCCACCTCTTTATTGGCAATAGAAGTCGCATAAAGTTTCTACATGTGAATATAGGGTGTCCATATTACCCCCCAATCACACATACACAATGTAATTAGATATTAGAAGGATTTGATACATATGAGACATGGTAAAGGTCAGTTATGCTACCACATGTTGCCATGGTACCACCTCCAGAATCGAGGCTCAAGAGAAAATAGGGATAGTTAAAAATGTCACTGACATAAATAATAAAACGTGTGGAAAATTGTACATTAAATATTTCTACAGGACCCTCCCTTCGTTCATGACCAAATTACGTTTGTTAATGATTTTCTTTCAAGTACCAATAGAGGGTCACTACCACCATCCCGAGTTTCACAGTTAAAAGGGGGGGTCCATAATGCCCCGGGGTACATATTACCCCACTTTACCCCTATATAGTTGCATCTGCAATACATAGGCGGAGAAAGCGGGGTGTGATGGGTCGTTAAGGCTCTGTTCTAAAGCTAACGATCACCTCTGTTCCTAAAATTTGTGAAGAGCACTGTGACGCGTTGTTAAATGCACCTTTTCCCTAAGCCATGCTACAATATCTTCAGTAAATAAAAGGTTTTTTTTTTCCAGATTGGGGCATATGCCTTTACTGCAATACAATATTCTAATATATGTATTTGCATAATTTACCATATCTACACATGTCCAGCCTAACGATCACTGCAATAAAATTATGCTACTATATGTAGTGCATCAATTTACCAGATCTACAAACTTTGGCCTACGTAAATTTACTTGAAATAAAGTTTAGTTATTAAGCAAATTCCTAGGCCTATTAAGTGTTTAGATTTTGGGGGGGGGGTCACAGTTTTTAACGCCTAGCCGTGTTCAACAACACAGCAAAGTCAAAAATACTGGTTTTGTCAAAAGTGGTATTTACTTTACCCACTGCTCCTATTAATCACTAAAAAGCATTGGAATCCAGCTCGTTTTCTCCATTTTAATCAGAGCAATGATAATTTCGACGTGAACGCCTAAACGGTTTTAAACACTTAATGGGGCCACAAAGGCCTGTAGAAGCTAACACTATGACATTGTTTGTGTCGTACCATGAATGTCATGCGATGGCGACGACCCCCCCCCCCCCCCCCTCTTAGAAATCTAAACACATAAACTCAGTTTTAATGAAATGTGTTTAGAATCTAACATCTGAACACCTAAATTTTCATGAATTAAATGCTTAGACATGTCTCAAGTGAGAAAAATAGTGTTTAGAATACGTGTTCAGACCCAGAACACATGGTTTAGTGTTGTAACCAACATTTCATATAAATATATTAGCGGAACTCAGTTTTCCCTATTTTCTTATATTTACGTGCATCGCATCCTGATCATCCTGATACATATATAGACCTATAGCACCATTCTATAATTTTCCTACGCAATCATGATTAACTGTGATATTGTAAATGCGTAAATAGATCGCACATTAATCGCTCGCTGGCTACTTCTATACTCTGATGCGCTATTTAAAATACGTATGAGATTTTGAGTATTCCGTTACTATGGCCCCAAAACACACACAATATTTTTGCAAATTAGGCTATTGTTAGGAAATTGGTGTTTTCCGCAATTAAATTTTGACTGTTTAAGGTGCCCCACCCTATTACAACATACACATTTTTCTGTGTTCATACGGAAAGCCATCCGCCAACATATATTGATTCCAAAATTTAATTGAATCCGACACACCATATTAACGCGAGCCGAATAATTGTGAATATAGACAGATTTTGAATATACATAATTTTACCGTTTAATTTTTTATTTTTTTTATTTTTTTTAAAAAGGGTGAAAAAAATCACTCTTCTCTGTTAGTTTTTTGATAAACTAGGTTTTTATTAAAAGCATAATCTTGGCTTTGATGGGGTAAGTGGTGGGGTTGATGGGTGAGTTGGTGGGGCGAGGCTGAGGATCGGGTGTACCCCTTAAGATCTATTTCCTGTAGCACGTCTTTATTGATCCCGGCCCTTGCCAAACGTCCGGTCTGAAGAAATCCGGACATTTTTCTTCACCTTTTTCGGCAGATTTCCCCATTTTCAAGATTTTACTCCCTTTCCACCTCTTACTCTAAGAAAAAACTGTGCTAAAGAGCTTCTAAACTTGTCCTCTTAGGACCTTTTGTGGGCCGGTTCTCAAATTTTTAAGAACCGTTTTTTGAGGGTTCCATGATTCTTTGAGCGTTCCATATAGAGGACAAAAAGTTCTAAGGCGCATTTTGTTTTTAGCGTGTTACGAGTTTTAACATTTTGTTTGCTTGGTTTTATTGTTTGTTTGCCTTTGGTAGATATTTCCCTATCATTCTTCATGACGATATAATATTTTGACAAATTGTTTCATTTGAAAGGCGTCATTGAAATCCTTGAAACTTTGAATTTCATTGTCAGAATTCACGACTTGAAATAATTACTATAATACGTTAATTTAATATAGGCCTACTTTTAATACATTTAGCTATTGTTTTTTTATAAAGTGATGGTTTAAGCAGACATTGTGTTCATAACACATACTGAAACATTAGGATCGGTAGCCCTGATTTTTTTTTCAGGCGATGGGAATGAGCAAGAGTGATGTTTTTGCAAAATGTGAATCTTTGTGTGGTGGTGGGTGGAGGTTGGGGCCAAAGTGGAATTTTGCCATTTAATCCGATTGCAAACAGCATGTTGATTACCTTTTATAACTTTTTGAGATATGTGGGGGAGTTCGGACGCTTCTATCGCCGCTCCTCCAAGGTCCCGCTTTGAATCTTATCATTCTCCGCTTGCAAAATGTTAATTTTTTTATAGCGAAACCAGTTAGTGTGACGAATCTTAAACGAACTTCTTTTCGTTCGCCCTGCTTTCCCCTTCCCCTACTAGAAACATGAACCGAACTACACAAATTTTTGGTGAATGTGAGTTTGTCACAGCTAGCCGGCCGAAACCCTCAATTGTTCCATGTCAACACGGCGGACCGCTCAATAAGGGACCCATTCGTGGTTGTTAGCTGTGTTTAGCCCCGCAGATGCGGTAAAAATGCAAGATTTTGGGGTTCATGCACGCTGAGAAACAGAAGCATTTTCTCGGCCGAAATTCAACCAAAACCTTCAAAATGCTCACCGTTCTTGAAAAATATTATAGGATACATATCTAGAAGAATGTACACTATAATTAATGTATAAAACTTCATAAGTAAAATTAGCATTAAAATCACAAAATATGTACAAATCTGAAAATATCGACCTGTTTCAACTTCATATCAAAGTAGATTATGTATTTTTGCTTACTATGTATAGTTTGGTAATTAATTGGCTAATTATTAAAAAGAAACGACATCGATAGCTCTTATTGATAAGTTGTAGCTATTTTCTGCCAATACGTGCATACCTAGTTTCGTATGCATATTGTAGCAAATTAGTCCTATATCTAGTGTTCTACATGAGCAAATTATTGCAGATTTCACTCCCAATAACTTAAAACACTTATTTTCAATATACCAAAATTTTGATGTGTGGCATATTGCCAAACGTTTTTTGTTAAATAAGCCTCTTGATGGTCGTCCCGCTTACCTCTATCTGCCAAGCGGCACCCACAGTATGTGGAAGAAGCGGAAGCAGACATGCGTGCTATTGTTGGTATCTATGTTTTCTTTGTGTTCCGCAAAACATGCGAGACGATCAAATGTCTAAGAATGGCGTTAACGTTTTTCCTCTCTGGCTTGTGTGCTCACTCTGCAATGTACTAGATTATATGAGTACCGTACAACGGAGCCGCAACATCGCTAATAGAGGTCCCTTCTGTTTTATTCAATCGTTGCGAACAAAAGATAATACAGCTTCTCATGTAATCCCACCATTCAAGGTTAAATGCCGTGTGCACGTGACATCTCGGTTGTATTGCCAAGTCAATGCCAATAACAACCGTTCGCTTGAATCCTTTTGAAAGAAAGTGACATATCATTACATACCAGTGTCGGACAATCTTGATTGGGGTCCATCATATCCTTCTCTGACAACTTTTTACTACATACAAAGTGAGTCAATAGAACCTTCCGCAAAAGGTACTTATTAATGGTCCAAAGCTTATTCGCTCAGTTTAAAACGAGGGTGAACTATTTAAAGGTCTCCCATTCTTTTGTCCTGTAAAAAACGTCTTAGGATCCAAATATAACCAACACTTTCTTTTCGTGATTTATTTCAACGTCGTTATTTTTTTTGAAATAATTAATAACAACCGGACATCTACGTTAATTGAACAAAAAGAAAACAAAGAAAAGTAGCCAAAGGGGGGGGGGGAGTTGCATTGTATTGGATATTATTTCTACTGCTCATGCGTTATAATGTTCCTAAAACGGATAGACAACGATCATAAACACATGTAGAATAGTCTATAACCCCTCCCTCGCTCCGTTTTCATCAACACGAGTCTTTTGGCATAGCTGTCAGTCAAAGAGGTTGATATCTTTACGGATTCTACCCAACCTTGAAAAACCGAACTATTCATTCCCTTGAATAATACCCCATTCACAGGGGTTTTGATACCCAATGTCGACTTCGATCCATGGGTGATGTCCCCCGGTATATGCCAAGCGGATTCACCATCAAGCCTTGCATTGTATGCAGGAAAACCACCATCAGAGCAGCATGTATCGAAGCTTGTATCGGGGATGCTACCATCCTTTATCCCAAGGTATGAATCGCAATCTGAAATATATATATATATATATATAGACCTAACAGATATTTTCAAAATTCAAAAACCCTGGCGGATTTTTCCAGATCGAACCGGTAAAATGATTAAAACTGTGTAATAGAAAATCGACCTTCTCGTGTATCTCTTACTTTTGACGGTGAAAATCAATTTTTCTATTTTGCAAGCCAACACACCGAAATACGCCAATAGAAAGAGCTCTTGTGTTTGAGGCAATGGCGCAACTTACAATTTAGATCAACAACACGGGTTGATGCATATGGGCCTAATAACGAAACGACCACCACGTGCTAGCAACATCCAATACTTATCTATTACTTATCTATCGTCATGACAGAGTCAGGAATCAATCTAAATCCTGCTAAAAATAATTATTTTTTTTATCAACCTCCGGTCAAACTTTAATTTGCTCGTTCTGCCACATACTTCCCATTAATGTTGACAGGACTTGGACACAAACATCAATGCAACTTAAATTTGGTCACAAGCATGGGTTTGTTGAATGGTTCAAAAGTTATGCTTTGGGGCAAAGGTCACGTAGGGGTCACAAGGGTGACCCCATGTCATTTTTACCAAAAAAGCTACAGTGTTAAAACGTGAAATACTACCTGGATAAGGCATGTGCGCTATTGAATTCTGAATATGGTAACAATGGATTTTGCGCTGTCCACAAAGGTGATATGGGGCCTCATCATTACTTCCATACGTTACCTAAACTAATAAAACTAATACAATAGTCAATACCCACTGATAGATAGGTCCAGCGTAGTTCTTAAAGCTGACTCAGAGATTTCCCGAGGAGAGCGCCCTTAATTTTAAAACAAATTGAGTTTTATGCATATAACATAATGCTTGTCCATATACTAATCACTGTGTGAAATAGCTAAGCTCAAATCGAAGTCTTTCATATAGAAAATCACACTTTGTTATAAATTTCCGGATCCGGAATTTTTGTTACGTAATCTTATGGCACTGTATACTACACAGAAAAATGTTTACTTTCATTCACGGAAACGGAAAATCCGATCCATCTCAAAACTTGGATTGGGCGTTTAAGGAAACTATCTTTAGTTCTAGTCATATTTTTAATAAGTCTACAAGAAATATTTTAAAAAAAAAACCCTCTAAGTCAGCCTTTCATAGGCGAACCGTTGGATTAATTTTGGAAATGAAAACCATTGGCCTAAACCCACACACACACAAAAAAAAAAAAACCGCAAACACACTTTTTTAAATAACGTCGCCTAAAATAAACTTCTTTAGTCTAAAGAATTCGGAATTACTTGCGTTATAAGTGTACATTGAGCACAGTGTAGACGGACATAAAGTTAAACATCCGTGTATATGGACCAGTAAGGGCTACCAATTCTTTCAGTATGGCTCCACAGGGGATACAGTGAAGATGGGAAGAATATCTTAATAAATACAAAACTGTACAATTAAGAAAACTACAGTACAAACCAAAAATTTACATTGTACTTGGAATTTTTTCCTTTCAAGACTCTTTCTATTGTTAGGCAGTGAAGCTACTTCTTGGATGGATTAAAATTCTTCTTCCCTTATTTCACCTAATGGACATGACCACCCAAAACTTTTTCCCCAGCTCCTAATCAGCGGAATCCAGGAGTGCAATGGTTTTGGGGTGTTAATATTATAATAGGGCTGTTTTGATATTAGAGTGTATCGGTGCGCATGGCTACAGAGCGCCTAGCTCTGTAGCCATGCGCTAGTTCAGGGTATTATGTTTGATAATGAGATTACTTTTGCAGGGAGGTTCGGAGTTTGATTATCACAGGTAATTTAAAGGTGGCGTGTTCCGATCCGTGTAGGGACCCCCCTGATTTACCAGAGTAGTGTCGGTTTTTTGAATATCATATGAAAGGCCGTATTTTTCTCATTGTCGCCCTCAAATCCATTTCATTCCCAAGATATACAAAAAAACCGCCGTTTTAGTATTAGTGGTTACCATCATATTAGCACATATTGAATAGGGCTTGCAACATTTATTATTGCGTCTACCATCTAAACCTCAAGTTTGTTCCCACGGTACGTGATGGGGTGTATGTGCAGCAAGTGCTAGGCTCTCTGTCAAGTAGGGAACACAATACAAATAAATTGGAACAAGCACCTTTAACAGAAGCAATGATTGATGTGAACTGCCAATATTTTTTTTCTTAATTTATCATGATATTCTAAGATCTTTTGAACAAAGGTTTAAGAGATGATTTTTTTGTCACTGGGACCGAGAATGCCATAGTAATTGCATGTAGCGTTTACAAATTACCGTTTGGCAAATCCCCAATGCCCGAACTCGAGCAGTGATCGTGTCCTACCCTCCCTGGACAGAACCACGTGTATAGTCTCCCATCTTGCTCGATTACGCTGTGACAACAGAGATACAGAATGCTTGATGCTGCTTTGCCATATTGTTGTTATAAACGGTAACGAGATGAATAATTTGGTGTTACGTGTCAGGTACAGCGTCACGTGTCAGGTATCAGATATTCAGTTTGCTCTTCGGGGGCGACCGATATATATATAAATCCGACTATGTTAAAGCAAGGTTGTAATTGATTTAAGTTGCTCCAATTTAGATAAAAAATGGTGCAAATATTGCTGGAGTTCATATGATTAAAATAAAGAATAGTTTTGACTGTCTAAAAATACTTAGTTACCGGATTGTGAGGGGGCGCAGAAGGTCAACGTCAATGCATTCAATGGGGCTTGACCTTGTTTCCCCCTCATTTCTTAAGCAAGCATTGAGACACTCAAAACCAATTCCTTTCTTTTGATCCTATGAGCTCCACCAATAATTTTGCACCATTTTTTATACAAATAGGAGCAACTTTAAAATTTGAACCCTGTACAAACTACAATTGCCCCTTTTGATTTTGTTGTTTTAGCTTATAAATCCTGAAACTTTGACTGTATATAGTACAAACTATACCTGTTCTGCATCCTGGTGGGTTAGACAAATAACATGGTTAATTTTCAAAATGATTGAATCAATTAAAAATTTGCCACCTGTACAAATTTTGTCTTGGGACCCCCTCTCCTTAAGGCCACCATTTTGCTACAACTTAAGAAATCACGTTTCAGGGGTTCCTGTCGTATGTCAACATATTTAATCCCTCAAACCTTTTGTACTTTGAGATGTGTTACAAATGTCTGCTAGCCCTGGGCATTCGCTTCCAATTGTCTGTTTACAATCCTGCAAAGTAGAGAAAGTTTAACATTATATGACGTCATTTCTTTGTTTGTCCTGTTGATTAATTTTTACGAATCCACACTTTTTGCACGAATTTACAGTACACTATAGATTAGTGCAAAAAAAGTGTGGAATTCGGTAAAAAAAAATTAATTTTAATAATGGCAAATTTGCATTAGTGGACAAAAGCAACAACAGAAAACTATCTTAAACATCAAGCATAACAGTTTTCCCTTAAAAATTTTCTAGTATTACGGTGCTTATTTGGGCAAATTAATGTTTTTTCGCGTCTTTTATGTTGCCACGTTTAAAAAATGATTTATATAACACAATTTGTACACGTGCAGTTAATTTTTGTTTCAATTGCAAACATTTTACATCTGCTGCCATTTCTATAATATCGTACTTTTATTTCAGTTACTTTTTTTTTTCCTTTTCAATTTGCACAGGACGTAAAATCGAGCAAGTTTGGAAATGGCTCATCGTAGGCCTATCAGTTACCGTTATTATTTTAATTTTTTGTTTGTTTTTCTTTGCATTTCTATTTAACTTTACTTTCAATTCACACTTTAAGTCTACTTTAGGCTTACCATTTCCATGTATTTTTTTTTTTTTTTTTTCACTTTAACGGCTCCTGTGAAGTTAGATCATTGTTTATGTTGTATTAAGGATAATCGTTTGGAGTTAACTTGTTATGCGGGTTTACATGCCTTGGAATGTTTTGCGATAATTGGGGATTATTCATTTGTTTTCAATCATCTGTATGTATATGAATATGGGTAATGATTAGGCCTAGTTATTTACCTGTTCTTCCTAAATCGGAAACGGCAAAATTGCACTGTAAATATGACTTACTCAGTCTTCTACATATTAGTCTATAAAACATCGTTTTGACATCAAATGATTGTCCTTAAATTTTACATAGTTATAAGACCAATGTAGAATTGTGTTACTATATTATTTTTACAATGGGTCCTATATTTATGGGGCGCTTCACAATCGTAGGGAGGCAAAGGTCACGAAATGTAGGGGGCTTCGGGAAATTTCTGAGGAATTACTCATGCAACGCAATGTACAATTATATTTGCATTTTGTCTTTTAATAATAATGGCAACAAGTTTTACTCAGCTTCTTTTGCCCTAAAACCCGTATGTGAAATAAAATAAAGCTCTGTGCTTACCCAAAATTGTTGTTTCTTTGTATTGGCCTTTTAGCTAATTTTGATTTAATTGTCAATGAACCACTTCGAAATTTAAAATAAGCAATGTAATGAAAACGATTTTGAAAAGTTTATACCCGCCTAAGCGCCTGATGGCGGAGACAATGTTTCGTCTAAAACAAGAATATCACGCACCTTAGGACTGCAGTTTGACATATCGATTCCCTTGGCCTTTTCCGGAGGAATAGTACAATACTTCCAAAACAACCTTGTCGCTTGTAAATTATTGCTTGGTATCACCAGAGAAGATGGGGTTTTGGTAAATATATCATAACTTCCAAATATTTCCAAAGTAGTGAATCTGGCAGTGGGCTGGACATCTAGTTTCTTGAAATAATTTATTGTTGCCCGGCATTTTTTTTACTCTTCAGTAAATAACA
>JAMKCH010036064.1:0-14771 GCA_023653785.1 Ophioderma brevispina
ATTAAGGGTAGGATATTACACTTATACTTGTTTAGGGGTGCCCTTTAGACCAATCAATGACTTAATGGCCCTTTTTGTAACATCTCATCACTAAAAAGTGGACTTTCTTTGTCAAACTTCTCTACACTTTGGCCATATTATGGACAAAAATTACAACTAGTGTTACCTTTTTGTGCCTTTTGGCCCCTTTGTGGGATTTGTGTGTGGGGTGTTGGGGGGGGGGGGGGGTGCGACGGGTACCGCTGCTGATCTCGGGATATTCCCCATCTCCATACTGCCAGTGGCCACGACTTCCATGAACAAAACTCATAAGCTTAGGGTATGATTTTGAATTAGGTCCTGTAACCATTACATCATTACTTAGGGGCTTATTGGCCCTGATTAACTGCACACACTCGATACACTAAGACCATGGAAATAATGATCAATGTTCAAGAAAGCAGGTTCATTCAAGAAAAAAAGCTAAAATTGAGATAACAGTGTTGTTTAAGAACACTTAAAGATTTGTGAACGTATTGGTTGAACAAGATATAACATCTATCAATCTAGGGACTAAGTGACAGCAGCCCAGGGACATCGTAACAATGTGTCCATGTTCTGGCACCTTTTTTTAATGGAAAAAAATACAATCGCAATTTTTGTGTTGAACCTTATACTAACTGTGTCCACAGTTCAGTTACTTAACCATGGGCATGAATAGCACTATATGGAGGATGACTCCAAAAACTTGATCTTGCTTTAGCCTAAAGACTATTCAGGTCTATGGTTGAAAAGGATACAGCCTCATACACATGAAAATAATCACAAATTTGTCTTGCACTTTTTTACAAACTGTGTACCACATTTTGGTTTACCAACAATGGTCATTAATCGCAGCTGTGATGCATGGGTTGGGTATATGCAGGACGGATTCTCAACACAAATGACCATACGGGACCTTTGCCCACAGACATCAGTCCTCATTTAGCCTTCTGTAATTTCAAGACCCCTTTTTTTTTTTCATGCCATTTTGGTATAATTGACAATGGGCTTTTCAATATTTTCTCAATCGGAAAAACCCAATTTTTTTAAAAATTTTGGAAAATTAGTCAAATTTTCGCAATCTGAATAAAGAATTGTCCACATTTGAGAAAAAATGGCAATAATTTGCCATTAAATTTGGCCCAAACCTTGCTGCTGGTAAAATCTATGGCTCCGGGGGCACGCCTCTATCCAACCAAACCTGAGCCCCCCCCCCCCCCCGCGGATGAATAATGAAAACATTATACATGTACTGAGACAGATAATAGTAAACATACTTTTGTCTCTGAGGTGCGATTGTGGTTATTTCATACGTAAACTAACGCCTATTTTTTCCATGGACCTTGGTATAGACTACATCGATCAGTTTCTCTTGCACATTTTTTACTTACCCATTGGTATTAGCTAATAGCAAGAATAATGGGGATGTGTAGGGTTCATTCTACATTAAGCAAGAAGTAGAGTGTGTTTACAGATGACTACCTTGTGCAAGAACTTGAGCCCTAACTCTTGCTTTAGAAAGGACTGGGGCCTGGCATACAGGCAATTTATGCAGACTTATTGTCTCTAATTGAGGTTATTTGCATATTACAGAGAAACAAAGGTCAAATTAACAAATAAATTATCATATCCAATATTCCTTGTGAATTTGCACATTTTGGTACCAAGGTCGATATACTTTGGATGATTATACCATTTTTGACCTTTGACCTTGTTGTCAAGGTCCAATAAGGTCACGAAAAAACATCGAATTTTCCTGAATAGTCAGACCCATAGTATACGTCTATAGTGGTGTTTGCCACAATTAACATAACTTCAAACCAAATTTACCTAATGCCCCTCCACTAATACGATTCCATGTTTTTGTTTTTTATTTCAGATTTGCCGTGTTGCATTGCAAGCCTACTGTAGCATTAGACTATCCACACAAATTGGCCGATTTAAGTTTCCTTGCAGAAGTGGGGATACCTGGAAGAAGATCAAGACACTACACAGCAATAGAACATGTCTTGGTCTGCTCTGGCAACAATGTACAGACAAGAACCTTGCGGAAAGTTAAGCAGCCATACGGGCTACTGTAGCCTGTAAGCTACAAATATCTCTGGATGGATCATATTTGATGATTGCACTGTGTTTGGAAACACGATAAGACGAAACTCCACAAAATGGGATCATTTGCTCTTTTGTTGTGGATGGGCTTAGGAAACGGGGGTTGGAATCCCCCAAATATGATTGGGGGGGGGGGGGCTCGAATTCCCTTGAACCCCCCCCCCAATAATTTTTAACACTTTTAACCAAAACATTCGAATTCCAAAGCTTGACCCCTCCAGCAACCTCCTTCAGCGCTCCGCCCTTCGCGAATGCCAGCGGGGCCCCAATCCTGAAAATTTTCCTAAGCAATGGTTCATCACAGAAAAATAAAGCTTTTTGTGAATGTGCTTGTTTGGCACCCGTGACGTTATTGTCCCCTAACTCACTGAAAAAAGAGACTGATGTATGAATGTGGCAAGGTAGTGTCGGTCAGGGGTGGCGTGCTCTGATGGCGCACTGCACCCCGCACTGCACAAGCACAAGTATCATTACACTGGATCAATAAACCAGGGCCCATGCCCAGGCTAATGCCTAAAATTGTTATACCCTACGTCCCCCTTTCTTTCTTTTTTTTTTGATATTAGAGAACAACAGAATTCAAGGCTGGCAATTCCTTTATTTTCCCAGAAAAACACTTACTTTATTTCAAATTCACCAACGGGACACTTAGAAAATTGGAATAATTTGAGCTAATTAATATGTATTAACATCCATTTTGTCAATGTAACTCCTAAAACACTTTTAAATAATTGAGCCCCAGATAATATATCTGACAATATATAGACCAAACATTCTCATAGTACATCTGGTGTCTAATATGCATGTTATATGGGGTTATATGGCAGGTTGTTAATCAACCTAGGATATAGGAAGATGGCTGCATCATGCAGCAATAGAGATTTTCACAAAATCCCGGCGATATTGATAGAGTAGTTATACTAATTTCATAGGCCCTCTACTGGGAAATAATCTTTAGGGCCTATAAAGAAACCTTTCTTGTGTAGTTACGACTTCGTCCACCCAACGGTTTTTCTACTACATTCGACCGTAGGGGGGGGGGGGTACCAACCCACCCCCGATTTTTTCGTAAATGACAAACATCATCTTGTTTGGTATATCAGTGTGTAGCTACACATGTCCTTTCTTCAAATAAAGTACAAACATATAACGTTTTAATATGACGTCATAGTGACGTCATAACTGTGAGCTTATATAATAGAAAGTAATACACAATACTCTAAAAAATAAGATATACAAATATTGTCAGTATTTGCTTATAGTAGCATCATAATTAACATAAGTACCATTTTTGGCCATTTTACACATAAGGTATAAGCAGGTGACAACCACCCCCCCCCCCCACACACACACACCTTCCGACTTTGACGGAACCCCCTAGTGGTACCTCCATTTTGTTCGCTAAAATGACCGCAAAGGATGAACTTACAATTAAATGAAAGCCCTAGATCAATATATTATAGTCCTGTTCAGACCTTTTCAAATGGGGGGTGGGGGCAGAAGGGGTGCCGATGCATTTTCTGACGGGGAAAATGTGGGTCCTTTTCCATAGACACTGTACTAACGGTCAATTTATTGGGGGGCTGACGGGGAGGGGGCAATTGGGCAAGGGTTCTGACTTCTGAGCAGGGGAGCACTCGCCCCTCCCTGCCACTGCTCCTGTTATACCAAGGATACCACCCGTTCCCTGGACAATCACTGTACTGAATTCAACGGGGTATAACAGGAGTAGGATCAACAATAACAAGTTGTAATTAATACTCGTCTAGAAAAAGGAATTTCTTTTGGGGGAAAAGAAAAATAGGTTTAGTAGTTGGGGGGTAAGAAGGTAAAGGAGTGAGCGGGTGGTATCTATGAACCACTCGTTTCACGCAGACTATTGAGAAATGAAGAAGTGAGCTTTTTCAGTAAGCTAGGGGGTCAAATTGTGACGTCAAAGAGGCTTCAAATAAGATATTGCCGCTTCCATTTCATCGCCCAATCCACAACAAACAGCAAAATGATCACATTTTTGTGTGAACAGTCTAATCTGAGACGAATATTGCGCGAGTTTAGTTATGCGACATGCAGTAAATAATGCATGCAATACGGCATAGCTGCAGTATAACCACGGCCAGGGTATGGCAAGCTCCACGTACAAAATCATGGCGAGTTCAGCGCGTATATCGAGTTTACCCCGCTCTATGTCGAGTTTACAGCGCTGCCTATCCAGTTGAACTCTATGTACCGAGTTTCATAAATGATGTCAGAAAAATCATGGCGAGTTTTAAAAAACTGGACTGATTTTTTTACAACATATGTAAATGGACATGATTTTTTTCTCAACAGAGCAACTCGCATCATTTTTTTCTTCAACATGAGCCAAATCGACATGATTTTTTTCTAAATGAGCAAACTCGAATGATTTTTCTCAACATGAGCAAACTCGAATGATTTTTTACACCCATACACCAAAAAATCATGTCGAGTTTTTTTCCTCATGTTGAGAAAAAAATCATGTCGAGATTTGAAAACTGGACATGATTTATGTCAAACTCACATATAGAGAGCAACCAATCGATGTATAGAGGGCAAACGGGACATATAGCGCTGTAAACTCGACATTCTAACGCTGCACACTCGATATGGCGAGGAAAAACTCGATAAACAGCGCGATGGATGAACTCGACATGCGCGGGGAAAACTGCCATGTTGATACGTGGGCGTAATTAAAAAATGGACATGATTTATGTCAAAACTCACCATATAGAGAGCACAACCGAGTAAAGAGGGCAAACTGGACATATAGCGGCTGTAAACTCCGACATATAACAAACGCTGCACGACTCCTCGAGCCTATGGCGAGGAAACTCGATACACAACGCGTGAAACTCACATGCGCGTGAAAACTCGCCATGATTTGATACGTGGAAGTGCCATACCAAGGGTGGGCCATGGCTAAAGCAGGCAGAACAAAACATCGAATCAAGTCCACTAAAAAAAAAACCCTCTCAAGTCTCGTCTCTCCGTGGCGGGTTTCCGATCTTGTAAGCCCCATCCATTTAATTAGCGAAAATTTTATTTTCCCTCACAGTCCATATTTTTTTTTTCACACCGTACCAACGACGGCAAAAAAAAAATCCATGGTGAAAACAATTTTAAGAAAAATTCTAAAAAAAAACAAATCTAAAAAAATTCTAAAAAAAATCTGAAAACAATTATAAAAAAAAAAATAAAAAAATTTCTAAAAAAAACCTTTAAAAAATTATTAAAAAAATAAACAAAAATTCTAAAAAAAAAATTCTAAAAAACAAATTTAAAAAAAAATTCTTAAATTTTTTTTTTTTAATTCTAAAAAATCCCAAAAAATCGAAAAAGGAAACAAGTTTTTTTTTAATTTTCATTTTTTTAATTTTTTTAAAATGTTTATTTTTGTTTTTTTTGAGTCGATGGTACAACACAAACCGTATTTTAAGTATCTCTCCTTTAAAGAAAAAAATGTATATTATGGTATATACATCTGACACAATTTCTGGCAATCCGATTATGAAATACGCGATAGTTATGGAAGTTACAACATTATAATAATTCTGTTATTGTGGTAATCCTTTGTCTTGTCTGAAGTATGAAGTTAACGACCGCGCGTATAACCCAGTGCGTCCCTTTCAGTTGTATGCGCTTGTGCTTTTGCGTACGCGCGCGCTGAAAGTAGGTACAATGCATACGCCCGTGTCGCTCTTCATACTTCGAGCTGGCCAGAGTATAGAACTTTCGAAAAATTATGGGCTTTACCGGCACGTTTTTGCAGCAATGGTATTACCGTTCAAAATTACGTCATTTACTATAGGCAGAGGAAAACTCGCTGATGATACCTAGCCTGCAGAATTTAAAGTAAATAAAAATAGGAACTTACAAGGCAAATGTTACAAATCAAGTCAGGGGTTGCTGGTTAAAAAAATGTCTGTCCAAACGTGTCAATAAGAACGCAAGTAACCTGACATCACAGTATTGATAACGGCTCGGCCTATGTACAAAGCTCATTAAGGAGAGTATTATGTAACAAGAATGTTAAGTTAATGCCTAATGTTTGGTCGACCACGCCCCCCCCCCCCCAAAAAAATAAAGGGCCAGTAAAAACCCAAGTCCTCAACCAATTATTTTTTTTCAATAAATTTTACCTTTTTGGACCTTAAATGACCGTTAATTTCATATATCACAGTACACCCCGCAAAGGTTTTGAATTGTAAATGTGACTAGTTCTGGTTTGAAAAGGCCTTCAACCCCCTTATTAATTAAAGGTCCCAGAAATGAGTGATAAACCTACTAACCTACTACTCCAAATTTTTGTGGGGCATATTCCCTTGCAAATTAAACATGAGCCAAATGAAAAAGAATTACACACCAGTGACATTATTTGGGCAAACTACTGATTATCAGTCTGTTATGGACTGATTCACACAACCAGTCACCTGGAATTTTCTATTACTCCCTATAAATCAATGGTACCGCAAATTATGTGATCACCACTAATATTTGAATTTTTTCCGGTCCCTCCCGTAATGTAGATTTCACCCAAATCACATCAATTTTATTGCATTTCCTGGGACCTTTAAAATGAGAAAACCTGAATGTCCTTGGTGTACTCACCGGTGCTCACCAAAACCCCCTCACTGGGGGTCCCCAAAAGGGGTTTTTTTTTGTTTTTGTTGCGCTACAGATTCCACAGACTTATTTTCACTTCATAGATTGTTCCTGGGGTAAAGGTTGGTAAATTGGCTAACCTCGTTTGTTTCCGAACGGGTTGCTAAAATCCAACGCACTGACCTTTACTTTTCACATAACCTTCACCTAACTCAATGATGTAACGGAGGCATTAATGGCTGAGTCCCGCCAACCATTGGTAAAAGAAGTAATCAGACCACACGCGCTAATCAAACAATATTTCCTTGTCGGAAAAACAGCTAAAAAATAGAATAATAATTAATAACCCGATGGTATGGGAAGGTTTTAAATTCTCATTAGGTTATAAGGAGCTCTTATAGTTATTTACATTAATTAATATTCATATTCTTTGTTATTCTAGTTCATTTGCATAAATTATTCATATCCTTTGTTTATCCCAAACGGAATACACCGCAATACAAAGAGAGGCGTTAAGGGGGAAGGTATACATGTGTCCAAAATGTGCAAGCAGATAAACCCCGTTTTCTAAAAAAAAATCCGAAGCTGTGATTTCATTTTTCATGAGAATATTAATATATTCTTTTGTATTAATTGTGCAAATCCATGACAATCCGCCCACGCAAACCCGATATAATTATAACCGATTATTAAAGGCCATCTGTTTTTTCATTCACCCTTCCAAGGGGATTACACAATTACAATCATGTAAGGCGCGTCCGGGGGGCCCGTTCTACTGTCGGGTGAGTGATTTCCAACACATGGAATGTACTGCTGTTTTCATGGCATACCATTTAAATATTAAAAACTAGGAAATACAAACATGCAAAGAATATTAGTTTTTTTCGATTTATTAAGTGGCAATAGGCATTAGGAATAAAACGGCCAGTGATGAGCCTACAGTCGCATTTCTCTAACAATTAAATTATCAGCAAAATCACCCACTTTGCCACATGTCTATTTTGGTTATCTCTACCTGTGCAGATTTTGTGATAATATATAACTTTGTGAACTAGTGCACATGGTTTAAATGTCATAGTCACATTCTTTTTCAGAAATTAAAATAGCTTGTGACATAAGTCCTTTGCTCGGCAGAAACCTGCTTGCTGGCATCTGTTTGCCCATACCCAATGTGTAATGATGACACAACAGATACGATTTCTTGAAGTTTCTCATCTGTGTGAAGGTTTTATAATAACACAATTGGAGATGTGGTCTTCATTTTCATTAACTAAGCTAAGAGGATCACACCTGGCATTTATTGATTCAGTGTCGTTCGCTATACCAATTGGACTTGAATCTAAAAAATTTCATTTTGGCAACACCATTGCTTCTTAAAACTTGTTCAATGTACAAGCATTACTCCCCGACCATATTTAACCCCCCCCCCCCCCCTTAGAATGAGTAGTGTCGCCTTAAAGTATTATTGTCCAGATATTATGTAAGAATTTGTTCAGATAACATGTCATTAATTCGTCCGCAATCACCTTCAGGTTTAATAGGTTTATCATTTTAGTCAATGCCACGATTGACCACGGATCTTCTGATATACCGATAATCACTAACTTGTAAATACCCATTGGAATGGGTGAAAAACGATATCTTTAATAATTGTTTATATCTCTGGTTGCATGGGCGGTTGTCATGGGATTTGCACAAGTTATACAAAAGAGTATAATTAATATCCTACATGAAAATGAAACTCACAGTTTTAGCAGTTTTGGAGAAATCGGACTTTATCTGCTTGCACCACTTTTTTGGGACACCCTGTATTTCGCCCTAACGCCAAAATGAGTGAATAACATAAGCAAATTTCCCCCATTCCACTATTAACATATAATAATAATAATATATATAATTATAATAATAATAAAATATAACGAATAACGCCATAGTATATAGACGAAAATTTGCATATGCATGAGGCAATAATAAGGTGGACAGCAGGCTGCATATAGCTAATAGTGAAATTTGCAATAAATTTTAATAACCTTTGTTGTTGTTTAGTGTGGGAGAGCGTGGGCTAGCGGTTAGGGTGCTTGCCCCCTAAGTGGCGGCAACATTACCAACAAACTTCCGGTTCGAATCCCGGTGGGTCGTGGCACTTGCTGGGATTATTCAGATACCTAATTCTGGATTTGATCTGTATACCAGCTATTGTAAATACAGGATACCGCTCGCCCTCCTGGTTCACTTGGAATTGGGCAAATGGATCATGAAAGCATCCCGTCCTGTGGAGGGGACGTTAAGAATCCGTCGGTCCCGTGTACAGAGAGCAACAACTGTACATGTACATCGCAGTAGTGTCGAATAA
This sequence comes from Ophioderma brevispina, assembly GCA_023653785.1. Lineage (NCBI taxonomy): Eukaryota > Metazoa > Echinodermata > Ophiuroidea > Amphilepidida > Ophiodermatidae > Ophioderma > Ophioderma brevispina. Next base: position 9,104 of record JAMKCH010036064.1, read on the forward strand.
GATTAGGTTGAAAACCCTGACTGTTCCCAATCCGCCTCAGGCCTCAAATAGCGGGCCATGATAGGAGCGTCGTATCATGGACACGCGACCCCGGATCAGCACACTCAGTCTTCTTCTTCTTAGGTGTTCCACAAGTCATTGGTAATGGCTTGCGGTTGGTGTCAGGATTTATTCAACTGAGTTCGCATTCATCCTTATTTTTTATCTGTTCATATTCCCTGGTATGCGTACGATTATCAGGTTCGGCTATGATGTTTCATATACTTTTTTCACTTTTTCTTCCAAGATGCCGAATTTGTGTTTGCTTTTTCCTTTTTACTACCCTTGCAAAATCCATGGAGAATTTTTCTCTTATTTTATTTTTGCAAATCCCCTAATTGTCTATAACTAGTTGATCTTTATATCAGATATGACACTGAATTCATTTTTCTATAGCCATGATTATACTTAGGGTCTTCTAATAAACTATTGTTTTAATTTCTAGTAATCCCAAACCCTTTTCATTTTTTTCGTAATTTGAAAATGCCTTTCTATTGCCATATGGTCAGAACCAAAATCTGGGATTATGTCTATTTTGTCCACATTGTTTTTCAAGGGTACAAGGTATAAACAATAATCTAAGTGGATTTACCATTTGCTGATTTTTTACTCCATGTAAAGCGTTTTTTATTCCATATTTCTTTCTCCATATATTCGCAAACTATCAAGAACATTGAGGAATTTCTTTCTTTAATTTTGTTTGCACATTCAAGTCTAGAAATAGGCAATGTTGCCTCTACCTATTTTAGCATCCTTTGGATCAATAACGGTATTAAAATCCCCACCTAAAATATTTAATCCATTATTCCGTATTCCAAATGCGTTGTTTTAAAAAATCGAGATAATCTTGTTCGTTCCCGATAGCGTTTGGAGCATAATTGTTTTTCCATATAATAATTTTTTCATCATGATTTCTGCTTTCATCAAGCAAATCGCCCTCTTTATCTTTACGTGTTCTTCTTTTCTTTCTTCCTTAATGTCTACTCGCTTTTTCAGAAGCACTTTTAAATGAAAACCCAAAATCACCTAGAAGAGGAGCAAAATATCATAGCATCCTTATTTAAGGAGATCGTTTAAACCTCACTACAGAAAAGGTTAACACCATTGTATTAGATTGGACCTCTACATCAATGATAGAAGGGTAGTACTCAAATGATTATGTGTTTGTATTTAGGCTTAACATATTAGCCTAACAAAGTCCTTTTATGATAATGTAATGCAATATGATACGTTTGAAGTTGTTTCATCTGCTGTTCAACAGTTTTTATTGTATTGTGCTTCTGCAATATAAGATTTATAGCCATTGGTATCTTTCATATCATAAACTGGTAATCCCCCTTGAGCATACATGTACACGAGGCAAGTATTTTTTAATTTTGATCCACATTGTACAATTCCTTTTTTTTCTTTGTTTTTTGTATATTGCCCCTCATCACAGGTTTGCAATGTTGGTCAATTTTGCATTTGAATGGCTAAGACCACTGGAAATTCTTTTCTATGAATGTTCGCAGGCCTTGTGATCAGGAAAGCGGGTGTAAGGGTTTTTCTCTTGGTTTCAAGAAAAGAATGCGGATGTGTTTTTTTTAAAGGAAGAAAACTCATTCAAACTTGGATGGGAACAATTGTGGAAAGAGGATTGGGGATTAATAACATGGTTTTTCTCATGTACTCAAATAAAGTGTGTGATTTATTAAGAAATTTGTGACGTTGGAATAGTTAAGGTGATTGTGATGATGATGACGTGTCCTAAATTTTAGATGTTTTGTAATGGGAGAAAAATTTACATATTGTAATGTTATGGGCCATAATTACGATAACCGGATTTTTTCAAAGATATTGCGGTTAAATGAAATGACGTTGTATTGTGTTTTCTATTTTTGGGGTGGAGATTTTAACTGTTGCTTTATGTTGCAACTTGACCAAAAAAAGGTGGTAGTCCTAAAACTCATTATCATGCCGTGAAAGAAATTAAGGGCATCATGGACGGGTATAACCTTATTGACATTTGGAGACGCAAGGAATTCTAATATTTCTCGTTGGAAGTGGCGTTTCGAATGATAGTCCCCCTTCTATTCAATGTCGCCTTGATTTCTTGTGTATCCTCCAATCTTTTTGGCCAAATTAGTTCATGTAACATTGCACCCGGTTTTAAATCGGATCGTCCTCAATTAATATTCATATTGCTTCAACTGGTGAGAAAGAGGCCGTGGTTTCGGAAGTTCAATTGTCTCACTTACACGAAATTCAATATGGTAATCTGGTGTGAAGCAGTGTATTCCAAGATGTTGAAAATCTCATGTCGTAACACTATGAATCCGACCTCCTGTGGGATTTTTTAAATGTCAGATCAGATTATTCGGTCAAGTATCATTGATTACTCAGCTAAGGCTGCTAGGAAAAGGAAGGTTCAGGGGAATATTTTGTTGAGTGTGTGAGGTTTTAAATTATATTGAACAATGTTATTCTTTAGATCCAACTGAGGATATTGCTGAACAAATCAGAAATGTAACTCTGAACTTAACACATTGTATAAAATCAAAATGATTGTCATATAGTGGTCTCGGGCAAAAATGGGTGGAGCATGGGGAAAAAAAATTCTTTAAATGCTTTATTAACCTGGAGAAGCGTAATTAGAAACAAAATGTATACAAAAAACTTATACTGAGAATGGTGATGTTCTTACCAAGGGGGTGAATATTGAAAAGAAGAAACAGAGTGTATTAACAAAATCTATATTCCTCATCAACCATATGCTGTAATATTGAAGATCTGTTAGTTAATACCAACGTTCCTAAGCTTACGAATAATATGCACTAAGTGTGAAGGTTTGATAACTGGCAGGAATGCCGGAACACTCTTCAAAAAATGCCCAATAGATGGAAGACCGCATGTTTGACAGATGGTCTGCCAACAGATTTTTACAAGTTTGTTTTTGTTGATATTGTAGTATGCGTCATGATTAGTTTAAACTACTCATTTCCTATGTAAACTATCCTCTGACCACGTGTATAGAGGAATCATTAATGCATCCCCACGAAGATAAAGACCCACCGCCTAGATATTTGGGAGACCGATTTCGTTACTCAACAAGACTATAAAGATTCGTACAAAATGATCGCTAATCGTCTGAAAAAAACTGTTCTCCCTGACATTCTTCACAGTGATCAGACAGGGTTTTTTTAACCGGTAGTGATATATGGGAGAATATTCGTTTAGCCCAGGATGTGATTGACTATCTAAATACTAATAATCTTCCGGGTTTTATGCTTTTGGTTATTTTCGAAAAGCGTTTGACAAGCTGGAGTGGTCATTTATCTTTAAAACCCTTCGTTTTCAATTTTGGGCATGATTTAATTAAAGGGGTGAAAATTTTTATTACCGAGATCTCATCACTGTGTATGAATAATGGTCACGCTCTTGTTTCTTAATCGTTTGGAGTGCGGCCACGGGTGCCCCTGGTCCACTTTATATATTATTTGTGGGGAGATCTTAGTTTGCTTATTAAAGGTTGATGAGAACATTAAAGGATGAACATTGTAAAATGAATGACGTAATTAGTACTTATGCCGACGCACTACTTTGTATCTTCATGATGTGAAATCTCTGTGTAGTGCAATAACGTTCTTAATCTTTTTAAATGTTACTCTGGGCTTACAATATAAAGTAAGTAAAGTGAGCTTTGGCTTTAGGGTGTTACAAGCATGATCCTCCGAGTTACAGCTTCAGGTTTTTAAAATTGTTCTGTTGGCCCGATCAAGCTTTTGGGTATGGTTTTGCAGCAGATTTGAATAATATGTATGAGCTAAATTTTATACCAAAGCTTGAGAAACTTAAGAATATCTGGAGGGATTTGGTCTTTGAGAGACCTGACACCTATGGGTAGGTAAGTCACCATGGTAAAAGTTTAGGCCTTTCTCGCTTATTTTCTTTGTCCGTTTTACAAGCCTCTGATGATTTTTTTCTCAAATGATAGTGGTGATTACAATTTTATATGGTTTCAGGTAACTCTGACAAACGATAGTAGAAAGACCATTATTGGTGATTATTCGGTTGGAGGTATTAGGATGTTCCATTTTCCATCAATGGTTAATGGTCTAAAGATTTGCGGGTTGAAAAGTCTTTTAGATGACCAACAATAATGGCACATGTAAAAGTGTTTTACAATCTTACGTCAACATCTCGGTGGTGATCTTATTGGTGTGTTAATATTGAACATGAGATCAGTATTAACTCTATAGGTAATTGTTTTATTAAGGAGGTTGTAAAGCTTGGGTTATTGTGGTGTATGATCCGATTATTCAAACTCGTCACAAATACTATGGAATAATTCTGCTACAGAATTAATAAAAGCACCATCTTTAAATGTAATCTGGTACACAGTTGGTATAAATATTTTAATGAATCCTGTTAGAAGAGGCACGATAGGTCGTACGCGGCTTTGATAGCAAATACCAGTTTTAAAATCTCATTTATGCGAATATTTTTTAATGAATTCTATGCAATTCCATATGTTGGAAAGAAGTGTTCCAGGCGGGGATGAGGGGGGGGAATGGTTTTTTTGTTAGTGATAATCCCAATATCGAGTTGCTTTCTAACATCGGAAGACTAATAAAGTTGTAGGTGATACACAGTATCTGTGTTAAAAAGATCATCAAAACCCCCATTTCTGAACTTAAGTGGTCACTGTTGTTCAATGATATAAATCTCGATTGGGTGGTTGAAATATATGAACCGTTCCAGTCATCCTTATCCACCAAATTGCAATATTTCCAATTTAAGCTTTGGCCTAGATTTCTATCCGTGAATATATTGGTCTACCAAATGGGTATTTTGACTCTCATCTTTGTACTTTGCAACAGAAGTTGCGACCTTGGGCACCTCTTTTGGGAATGTTCAGTTTACTTCTGTCTTTTGGAAATCTTTTCAATTCTAGGAATTTTAAATAATATTCATATCTCAACTATGAAGGATGTTTTGTTGCGGTAGTGGAGTTAATAATCGCAAGTTATTTGTGTCTCATGCTAAAAAAAAATTTTTTAACCTTTTCCATTTAGTTTTTTATAATTCTTAGATGCAATAAAGTAAAACCTGATATCATTACTTTTATTACTATGTGAAAGTGTGTAAGAATAATGAGAAGTATATTGCTTTTAAAGAAATAATATGGCAGGTTCGGAAAACAGCAGAGGAACAATATCATTATTTAAATGTATTGGTGTTTGCATTACATTTCTATTAAATGCATGTTTTTCAGGTTTTTTTTTTTTACATAGATATAGATATTGACTTAGTTACTTTATGATATATTTTTTTTCTTGATGATGCAATAAATGGTAGAGCCGTACGGCTCTCTACGAAAAAAAAAAGTTAGGTAGTACCTCAATGTGGTATCACTTTTTCAGTAGGGCATTTAAGTTTAACACGGGGGTCAATTTTTAAAATGCCCCAATCGTGTCGAAATGTATGCATATGTCCATCTAATAATAAGGATTCCAAAATGTATAGCTTGTACCACATACGACCATTGGTTTGGAGTTATAAGGTGACAATGACAAAAATTGTAATAAAAAAAGGTCAATCTAAATTTTTACAGGGGTTCAACATTAAAAGTTAATTGATTATAATGTAA